>SNQJ01S0151527.1:0-23062 GCA_010110895.2 Picea sitchensis
TAGTGGGGTTTTCAGCTTTAGGCTTTCCCGGTAAAACTTCTGTGTTGTGTGTTATTGATATTTCACTTTGTGCATTGTGGTTGTGATCGTGGTTTAATTGCTTCCACAATAATAATAGTAGAAGCGATTATGTATTTAACAAGTGGCGGAAATTGTTAGATCAGGAGAATCGCAGGAATATATTAATTTGTATTGAAATTTCTACATAGACTGATCAATTCATTAGTAGGTGCATAGATTTCCCAAGCAGCAGACGCTAAGTTTTGAGTACTGGGACTAGCACCATCAGCAAAGCCGATATAGGGTAGCGAAGACACCGACATCTAGAAACCAAGCACAATGCAAGGTAAGTAGCTGAAAGGCGGAACCAAAAACGAAAAAACACACAAGAGTATGATACACTAAAAATACACAACACTTATGAAAAAAAAAATTAAGCATAATACTTCTTCAAGTAAAGCCCATTTTTGGGTTCACTCAAAGGAATTCCATCATAATCTACCAGCTCATAGGCCCCTTTCTCCAACATTAGTTTGATAATATAAGGGCCATGCCACATGGGCTCGAATTTGTTGGCCCCTAATAATTCATGATCTTGTTTGTAAAGGAGAACCAAATCACCCTTAGAAAATACACGTGGTTTGACATGCTTGTCATATTGAGCTTTGACACACTTTTTCTGAGTTTCAATGACTAAGGCAACGTCACGACAAGTATCGTATAATTGCATCAAATACAAGAGACGTTCCTCTTCAGCTGAGGTGTTAGGGAGAATTTCAACATCTAGTTTCAAATATGGGATTTCACATTCAATCGACAGAATTGCTTCAATACCATATACTAATTGGAAAGGTGTGAACCCTGTTGCAGACTTAACGAATTTCCAATATGCCCATAATGTCGAGTAGAGAATCGTGTGCCAATTTGACTCGTGAATTCCTACCATCCGTTGAAGCATTGTAGTGAGAACTTTGTTGATTGCTTCAACCTGGCCATTGGCCTGCGGATAATAAGGGGTTGAGTTTTCATGTCGAAGACCCAACTTCTCGGTAAGTTCAAACATCATGAAATTGCGAAAATGACTACCATGGTCAGTGACGATGGCTTGAGGGACACCAAATCTAGTAACGACATGATTGAATATGAATAATGTTGCAGCTTTCCCGTTATTATCAAATGTAGGCATTGCCTCGGCCCAATTAGTGAAATAATCTATGACTACGATGATGTATCCATGACCCTGAGCCGAGTGAGGGTTACATGTCATCAAGTCAATGCCCCATTTATCAAATGGGCCAATGAAAACTATAGGGTGAATAGGATCAGGATGAGATCAGATCTTATTGTTGTAGGTTTGACAAGCATGGCATTTTTGGACGACAGTAATGCAATCCTTAAAAAATGAAGGTCGGAAATAACCAGCTCGTTAGATCTTTTGGGAAGTGGCATACCCAGACATATGACCGCCACATGCTACAGAATGACAGTCATTCAAAGCTTTCTCAGCTTCATCATAGGTGAGACATCGTCGAAGTATGGAATCAATACCATGGCAGTAAAGGTTATCACCAAGGATAATGTATTGACGGGCTTGATACCAAATATGATGACGATCCGTACTAGAAATATCAGGCTGAAAAGTTTGGGTTTGGAGATAAATGATAATGTCTCCATACCATATGTCGTCAGAACTGATAAGAAAGAGAGATTCATAAGAAAAGGAATCTTTTGCCACAGTTTTTGTTTCAGTAGAGGGAAGGTCACATATCAACTCAGCAAAAAACAAAGACTTCTTTGACTTGGCGTGTTCAAACTCCAAATCAAACTCTTGGAGAATAACTATCCATTTAGAGTATTTTCCCCCCAACAATTGTCAAGTAAGGATGTGTTGCATGGGGTTGCAATCGGAAATGATTGTGGTTTTGCGTAATAAGATGTAGTGACAAAAACGTTGAACAAATTGAACAACTACCAAGGCCAGTTTATCCACATGTAAATATTCGGTTTCGGTGGTTGTGAGACTCCGACTCAAATAGTATATAACATGTTCATCATGCATATCATCCTCTTGGACTAGAACCATAGAAATGGTAGAGTATGAAGTAGCTAAGTACAGAAAATAATCTCGATTATAATTAGGTGAAGATAAAAGTGGCATACGGGTCAAGGCAAGTTTCAAAGCTTCAAAGGCTTTGTTGGCAATGTCGTCCCATACAAAATCGTAACCCTTTTTAAGAAGTCGAGTAAATCCTTTCGTTAATTCAGCATAGTTGGGGATGAATCGACGTAAAAAGTTTCCGTTCCCTTGCAAATTTTGGAGTTGGCGTAGTGTGGTAGGAGGAGGTAAATTGAGGATAGCCTCAACCTTCAGAGGATCTACTATAATCCCATGTGTAGACACGATAAAACCAAGAATTTGTTCGGACTCCACACAAAAAACACATTTATGTGGATTTAATCGTATGCAATAATAACGACAACGTAGGAAAGTGGCTCGTAGATGTGTCGGGTGATCTTGACGACACATATAATGTGTCGGTACATCGTCTAGGTAAGGTTGTACATTGTGGTTAATGTCATGAAAAGCATAAGACATAGCGCATTGAAAAGTCACACCAAGATTTTTGAGACCAAAAGATAGTTTTTGGTATGTGAAGGTACCCCAAGGACAAATAAAAGCAGTCTTATGTTGATCCGTAGGTAAAATATTGATTTGATTATAGCTAGAGAAACCATCCATCAAGGAGAATATTTCACTCCCGGCACAATCGTCAACAATCTGGTCAATGAAAGGGGTTGGATAATTATCTTTGGGGCAAGCTTTGTTAATATCCCTATAATCTACACAAACATGGATCGTGCCTTGTTTATTCATAACTGGAACAAGATTGGACACCCAATCAGTCAAAGCCACTGAATATACAAAACCTACTTTAAGAAGTTTTTCAACTTCGAGCTTAATAGAAGCAAATTTGTGTGGGTGTACTGGGCGAAGTCTCTGTCGAACGGTTTTAGCATCTGGGTGAGTCTTAATCTCATGTATAACAATATCTGGATCAATGTCGGGCATTTCTTCATAACTCCAGGAAAAAACATCACGAAATTCTTGGAAAAGAGCTTTGTAAGTATGGAACTCATCAGCAGAACATGAGGCACCGATGTGAACATTTTCCATGACTTCGGTTTTAATCGAAATATCAAGAGGGATGGTAGGTGAAATATTTCCTAAGTTCCCTTCATACAAAACATCATGTGTTGGTTAAGGAATAGAGGAAATAATAACAACGGTAGACGGAGTCGAAATCCATTGATAACTCTCTATGGTCTTGGGTTCCAGGAAGATAATGGAATGATGATGCCCATTTTCCCATGGAGTATCTTCCATAGACATAATGGTCATGATCATCTCATTAGTGGGAAATATCATGTGAAACGGATCAGGAGACGTATCATAGAGAGAATGAGGAGAAGGAGTTGTCGATTGAATAGCTTGATAAGCCAATTCTACCGGACTTAAAGGCATTTGGTCGTCGTAACGAAGACAGTCATCAGGTCTAGATACTATCCATGGGTCATAAGACTTAGGGGTTTCACCAATAAAGGTTGAGATCATGTTAATCGAAACAAAAAAGGGGGAGGAATATCAGGCAGTGGAATAGGAAAAGTACCCATTAACGATGAATCTTTTAAAAGACCCACACCAACATTCTCATAACTGGAAGGTGTTTTCACAATGAAAGGTACGTTGCTAGTACATGAATCAAAATTAAAGAAGGCCAGTTGATTGACAATAATGACTTTTCCTTGGTGCAGGAAACGTAACACACGGAAAAGAGTAGAAACAACTGCTCGCATGGAATCAATCCAACTACGGCCAAGTAGAAGGTTGTAATCAAGAGGTGCATCAAAGACCTCAACCTCAACATTAACCACTTTACCTTCTAACGTAATAGACAATGAAGGAAGAACACCATAAGGTTTAAACCCTGTACCATTAAAAGCCTTGAGATTATTGTGTGACTCGGTAAGGGTGGGAGAGCCAATGGCTTTCAAACAGGTAACAGACATGAGGCAAGTCGAGGCTCCTTCGTCAATAACGATTCGACAAATATTCTTGTTTTCCATAACAACTTGTATTTGAAATGCTAATTGAGGAGGAAGCCTTGAAATATGATCTTCCAAGTCAAAGATTATCAAATTTGTATCGGTAGGATCAATTCCACCAATAGCCTTTAACATCTCCTTCCGTTGATTAGGACAACTTTGAAGGACTTCGAGAGTCGACATCGCAGAGGGTTCTTCTGTAAGGTCTTCTACAATACTGTAGTTTTGGGTAGCACGTGTGTGACGATTAAATGACGACTTTCGAACAACACCCTTTGGGGGAGGACGAAGAACTATATCTAGTCTCGGTCATTCGAGATGAAGATAACCGTTTGGAGGTGAAGTTGGTTGAGGAGGTTGAACCAACAGAGGTGGTGAATCATCAACTTTCTCTTTCGAAAGAGAATAATCTTTGGCTCGAGTCGCGACTGCAACTTCGTTCTTCTTGGAATCATCAGTACACATAAGTACATAAGACGTGGTAGAGGGAGAATGTTGGTCATGAACGACCAATTGGACCTACTGCTGAGAAGGAAACGGTTGTGACAAAACGACGGGTGTAGGAGGTGTTCCGGTCCCTTGTAGGAACTTAGTAACCTCAGCATGTCATGGAAAATATTTCATATAATGATCCTCACCACAGATAAGGCAAGGATAACGAGGTTTTCACTTGTCTTTATCATCAACAGGCTGGGTCTTGGATTTCTAAGATTGTTGATTATTATTTTTGTCCTCTTTATTCTTACCCTTCCTTTTCTTTTTATTTTGATTTTTACCAGTAGGTGTAGATTGAACCGAATTAACTTCACAGGTTTTACCGGGAGAAGGAGTAAGAGGAGGAGTATTTTGTACATTAGGAGTAGTAGACTTGGGATTGGAATGACTGGCTTGTTTAAACTGAGTCTCAGCATGAAAAGTTCCAATCACGCCATCAGCAACATGAGAAGCTACTAGAGGTGTTGGGGTTGTATTCGTAGATGGGCGAGGAGCATCAAGGATCAAGTTGTATAGTGTGCCCATTTGTGAATAAACGAGATCCAAATATTGAGCATGACTAATCGCCTGCTCTTCAGTGACGAAACCACCCATGGCAACATCACGGGCTATAGGACCAATGAGTGACTTGGTAAACCACTCGGACAATAGTTGATTAGGAAGGGGAACTTTGATTAAGCGTATTCTCCTCCTCCACTCATGAATATTATCGGAAATGTGAGTAGAAGAGGATTGCTTAAATGAACTCAAAATTTTAGTCCATGTCTCGTATCGTATTGGCAATTGGTAATGCGTTAAGAAAGACATAGATAAGGTATTGAAGTCATTGAAGAATCCTCGTGGTAATTCAATATACCATTTGGTTGCTGAACCCATAAGAGTTCATTGTAAAAGATGTAATGTTACAGAGTCATCCATCAAGGAGTTGGATGAACACCAAAGAAGGAATGTCATGACGTGATTATTTGGGTCTTCTCCCGATCGACCGTCAAACTTAGGAATGTATGATGGAAATTTGCCATTTATGACGTGCCAATAAGGAGAATGCAAAATAGCATCATTCAAAATCCTAGATAAATCCAGTAAATCCAAAGTAGCAAGAAATGAGAACTCTCTGTTCACTTGAGGAAACTGGTAGTTTTGAGGAGGTAGTCCCATAGGTATACCAGTAGGACCATAAGCAATCTGTAGATAGTTAGAGAGTCTTGGAAAATTCGTTGGTGGAGGATTTTGAGTCGAATAGCCAATATGAGTTGGTTGATAAGGTAAGTTTCCTTGGAAAGGAGCATTAGACTGAAAATTTTGACCCGAGGTAGGATTCATAGAACCTGGATATGGTTTCCAGAGATTAAGGGGTACAAAAGAATTAACTTGAGGAGGTTTCCCCCTGGGCGGCTGTTGATTTCCTTGGAAAGGAAAATTCCAAGGTCGAGATTGTAATCCAAGGATATACTACCCATATGTTGGGTTATGACCCTGTTAGCGTCAAAAGTCACCTCTGGATTGCAGCAGGAGCAGAGCCCAACGCCCATCAGTTTTATGTCACGATTTGTTTAATGGGGTGATCGATTGGAAGCCAACTCAAGACGGTGAGGTTCTAACTCTGAAACTAGGCCAAGTAGGAGTGGGCTGGTGAGGTCTTAATCAAACTTCAAACAGTAAGTTGTAGTGAGGGTGAGTAAGGGGGAAGACTTCTATCAGAGAGATGCAAAGGTCTGTCATAAACATCAGGTTTCTAACAGACTCTAGGAGAAGGCATTTAAACACAATATCGTCTTACATTCAAACGCAAAAAAACAGAGAATACAACAATGCAACAATAAATCCTTTATCATAACATAATTGCAATAGTTTGCACGAATCAGTCGTTCACGAACTCTCTTAGCATAAGATGAAAATTAGTTGGAGTAAGAAAGACTGTCTGTCATAAAACAAGAAATCTCACATACAGATGCATAACCAGAGAACTAGAGTGTGTTAAAACTTTACAATTGGGAGCTCCGCTCTACCATCGATGGATTACAAAATACAAAGACTGAGTCTATATACTCAGGAAAATCGCCTAACAGAGGTGTCCTTGGTCATCCAAGACTCGGTGTCCCTTCAGCCAAATTCGGATGGGCTTTCTCTGTCAGACGCCACCTTAACTGCGCATGGCTCCTGCAGGGGGAGTAGTTGAGCCAGTAAATGCTAATTTAATGTGTACAGACCTCCTCTGGCTAGTCAAGGACTCGGCATGGCTTCTTTGAAGAACTGGGTACACAGGACCCTCTCGAGAACACCGCTTGCCAGACCTTCCATACCTTACACTTAATTCAGGAGGAGAGGTTTCACCCACCCCTTCTCGCCTTTATTTATCCCAAGCGAAGGCCGGGAGCGGGATCGTATCAGATGGTACCTGGAGATCGAGACGATCCTTTCGGCGACTGGACTCGGCGCCTTTGGCCCCTTTCAGCACAGTTCCTTTCTTTCCCAAGTGACCACGGGCTGTGACCCCGTGTTTACTCCCAAAGCGCTTTCAACGTTCGTGAATGGAAGGAGTTAATCCTTGTTTCTTGAAATCGCGATGAGGGAAATGCCGAGACGGCTTAATCTGGCGCCACGCGCCCCTCTAGATCTGATGGTTCTAAACTCTCCCGACAACGCTGTGGGTCCCAGGTCCTGGACGCTCTCATCATTTCGCGCATCGGGGAATGATGGAGCTATTTCTTGCGTTTCGAAGCTGCGATGGGCGAAAAGGCGAGGAGCCTAATCGCGCGCGCCAGGTGTCTCTTATGGATGAACAGCTGAGGCTACTTCGCGATACTGCAGGTCCAACTCTGGGCGCCTTCGGCGCTTTCGGGGTTCGGGGTTTCAAGATGTAGAACACCATGAAACTCTCGCCCCTCGAACTCACGACTGCCGAAAAGCCGATGCGGCTGGATCTCGTGCCACGTGTCATTTGGATGGGCAGCTACTATTCTTCCCTGCATATAATATGGGTGCGATCTATTGTGTTAATTTCGGCGCAACTTCTCTATTCGCGATTTCCCACCAACCGTTGATCTGCTCACATGGATGGATCCGGACCGTTGACACTGAAATTTTGCTCGCTCGCTTGATTTTTAAGTCTGAAAAGGACTTCTTCTATGTGTTGCGCTCGGTGCTCATCGCGCCACTTGCAGATCTAATCGCTCTTGTGCTTCGGACGAGAAATGTTACTAACAGACCCCCAACTTGGGGTTCCCCCCCAACTTGAGGTTGCCCCCCAACTTGAGGTTGACTTCCAACAGGAATTTGAAAACCAGAAGCAACAAAATGATTTGTGCCTCCAACTTGATTGGAGCTTCTAGGGCCAGGATGACTAGATCCTTTAGGCGAAGGTGGAGGAGGAATTCTAGGCCCTCCGGAGAGAACCTGGGTGGGTGTAGGAACAAAACCAATAACAACATTGTACCCAGGAGGAACAAAAATATTAGACCCTTTGGATGGATTCTAGGAAGGATTAGTAATGGAAGTATTCAAAGCATTATACCGAGGAGGAAGTGACAGATTTGATCTAAGTGGAAGTGGTGTTCCAATAGGATCTTGAGTGATAATCGCATTTCCGGCAGAAACAGGCGTAGCTTGTGGGACCATGGTAGAGTAAGTGAGCTGGAGGGGAAGAATTGTATGAGAACCAACCAACAATTGGTCTGAAACTGTGACAACATTACTGGTTGTGCCAATAAAATGGTCTAAAGGTACTGTATAAGTAGTGAAAGTCACATGCGTATGTGATGCCATAGGTTTATTAGGACTCATTCCTATTTTATCAAAATATCATGTTCTGAAGAGGTCCTCCACAGAGAATGGACAGGGATAGCACTAAGGTTAAAAAGTCTAGCAGTATGAACCAAAGTTCTAAACGAATCACTCTGAAAAAGTGGATCGTCTACACCAAACTTTGTGTGAGGTCCAGTAGGTATTCTAGTATAACCTTCAACAACAACATCTCCTGATGAATTTATCTAGAGAAAAAGTGGATCTCGTACAACACTCAATAACGGATTTACGGGAAGTATTGATTCCTCCAATGGAGTAGAACTTCCAATCTCAGAGGCTACGTCGTTATTGACTGCTCCTTTAGGAGAACCTTCTTGTGAGTTAGGAAGCAAAGGAGTGTATTCTTTTAGATCTTCCGGAGGTAACCCTTGCATCCTACTTAAACAGTGAGGGCTGATGTTGGCCACACCAAATAAAGAATAAAATAAATCTATGGCCAACTAGAGAAACCAACAACACTCACTAATAAAATCTAGATATCAAACACGTAAACAAACCTTCTTATTTGAAGTCACTAGTTGGTGATGAAATCCAACGTCGCGAAATTAAGACAAGAAGGGGTTGGGATAAAGCGGGTGGAAAAGTTCATTGATGACTTGCTTAACGAACTTACACCCTAGTGCAAGCTCCCACACATAATCATGGGTATACCCTCCAAGGATCCCGAGTGAGTTTAGCCAACTTCGATTCTAGGTACCATGAAGGTTTGCCCTTCCACAGTCACCTTGTGTAAAGAATCTAAAGAGATAGGCCACTAAGGTTACCAATTACAACAATGATGCCTGGGGAAACAGTCGACAGTCTGATCCACGCGCAAAGGCAGGGTATCTAAGACCAAAATCAACTTGAGAAGGTACCCACAGGATTTTCTTCCCAAGTGACCCCTAGTAATACACGCAATATCTACACTAAGACCAACAAAGCAGGGTGAGTAACTCTGTCGGCCCTAATGTGACCTCGTGATTGACCCTTGTGTTAGAAGAGCTTCCCGAGACAAAATGTAGCAAGTGGATTTGAACTCTCCCTATCACGAGATACTATTGTGTGTTTTGATGCTTTGGAGAGTGTGCCTTACAACCTATTCCAAAGCGGTATCCTAGGTAATGTTGGTGTAGAAAAGTTCTAGAAAATAAAAGTTGCTAATAGATTTTAAAATTACGTTGTATTTTAAAGGTTGTTGCTTACTCAAAAGGGAAACGAAAATGAAACCGATGATATATTTGACCTTGACCCAATAAAATTCAATAAGAGATTGTATGTAATTGTTTAATTCAATGAACTCTTATTACAGTAGGGAGAAGGTGTCTCTTCTTGGAATACAAAAGCTAGGAAACACAATTTCTCAATTTTTGAATGAAAAAGATTCCAAATAATAAAAAACTACTAAATTTTCCAATTTTTCTCTTTTTACAAATATTTGAATGCAACAATTTTCTTGAAAGAACTATTAAAAAGAAGGATAACTTCAGTTCTTTCTTTCTCAAATCATATCATAGATGTAATGAAGAAAAGAAAGCACGGTCCAAGGAAACTAGTGCATACTCAATATTATTCCCAAATCAAATTCACAATGTAAACAAAAATGAAACTATAAGAAAACATTTTGTCAAATACAAACAAAAATTGTCTCTTAATCAATTAACAATCCAAAAAGTAAAATTAATCCAAAACTCAAAAGAAATCAAGGACCTCTTATCAAACAAGCACTCAGGACCAAAATCTTGAGATTATACCCTTGTGACAAGAAATCAAAAGCAAAACTTGCAAAGCTTATAAAGAAGACTTTCTATTTCCAAAAATCAATCAAATGCAGACTTTAAAGTTGTAAATCAATCNTAATCCGAAACTCAAAAGAAATCAAGGACCTCTTATCAAACAAGCACTCAGGACCAAAATCTTGAGATTATACCCTTGTGACAAGAAATCAAAAGCAAAACTTGCAAAGCTTATAAAGAAGACTTTCAATTTCCGAAAATCAATCAAATGCAGACTTTAAAGTTGTAAATCAATCATTCACTAGTGTTAAAAGTTCATCCCAGGTAGTAAAGACAAAACCGGGTAGAGAAAATAAAAATGGCTATCACCCAACAATTCCTACAGGAATCGTTGCAGGCTGCAGAGGAGTATAGTGCGACGATCTAGGATCGTCGCGGGCTATCAATAAGGTACAGTGCGACGTCGTCGCACTGGTCTGCACCAGTAGAGTGCGACAATAGAGGAACGTTGTAGGATAAGAATAGGACATTGTGCGACGATCTTTGAAAATAAATAAAAATGGGAAGAAAGACTAAATTCCTTAATGAACCTTCAGACCCAGGGAGTCAATATGGATCACCCACAGACTCAGAGAATGAGATTAACCAAAAGAAGGCATGCTAAAAGAAAATAAGAGGCAAAAAACCAAAAAAGGTCGTATCCTTGGTATGGTCGCCAATATTGTTATCGGACTAATTGGTAAGTGCGGACAAGAAGCTAGAACAAAAACAAGACAGAATACAAACTTTACCTTAGACTTCATTGTCATATAAACTAGCTTAGAGAGGTACAAGTGACATACCTTTTAAATGATGCTTGATCTTCGCTAGTGTCATCCTTGTAGCTCCTCCTTGAGTTTGTGGGATGGTGAACCTGTTTAAGAAGCACAAACCAACAAAGATAGAGAACAAATATATATATATTCCAATGAATTATGTGTATAAGATGAAGGAGTTATACAATAAAAGCTAAGACACCTTTATATGGAAGAAATGTATTGTTGCATTATATTAAATGGCAAATGGAGAATACAACCCATGCCTTGATGTTGCAAGGTCCCTTTCAATGGCTCTTTGCTCCAACACACACACCTTTGCTTCAATGCCTTTTATGAAGAAGATCCGCAATTTGACTTAGAGAACTAAAGCAAAGCTCTCAAGTATAATCTATAATAGAACTCTTCATGCATATGCAAGCCCTTGCAAACCTTATCCTTTTCCACAAGAGATCCCTCTTTATATAGGGTGAAAGAGAGATGGATGAGGGGATTAGGATGATCCCACTAAATCAGAGAAGCAAGTAAGATCCAAACCAATCAGAGGCCACCTCATCTTCTAGAATATTCCCTTCTAGAACATTCGTGAATTTTGACTTTTCCTTTGCTTAAGCATCATCGCACCCTATGCACAGCCAGCCTACGACAACATCGCAGTCAATATTTAGTGAAAAGTGTGATGATCAAACATCATCGCACCCCATGCATACAGCAGGGTGCAACGACCTTCCTTGTTATAGTGTTTGAAAGAGGAAAAACAAACCACTTTTCTCATGGAGAAAGTCTCTTTTAATATTTTCAGGGAACATGGAAATGAGTTAAGCACATGTTTTCAGTTGATCACTAGGGTGACGAAAATAATGTGTAACAATATCACGCTTGGCATCCTTCACCATGCATGAAAAAACCTAATTTGAGTGAAACCATTACCTGTCAACTATTCAATACACAGAACATCACGTTTTCTTGTAGAAATTGAGGTTGTATTGAAGAAATTTGTCGATGGTGGTATCCTTGCATTGAATCTACCAAGCGGGAACACCAGAGATAAAGAGCTTACCCTATGTGTGTTATAGATACCACGAAGTTTCATTTCACTCACAAAGAATCGGTTTTTCCACTCACGGTGGTATCTTTGACCACATGGGATACAACGTAGGGCTTCCTGCTGCCAGTTTGAACCGGATTTGGTTACAGGTGCAACCTCACTGGAATCACACTCATTGAGTTTTGATTGTACTTTAAATCCTGTCAAATATGCAATTGATGGTGTTGACCCTACGTTGTTATTTACTAAGAATTTATTTCTTCTAAGATCCCTCACATTTGAGACATCAAGAGAATTGCTGCCAAAATTGTAAAGAATTGCACTATACGTTTTGGTCCAGCCAACCAATTTTTTCCCTTCGATGGATTGTGTTAGAAACCATAGTGTGCATCCTTGCATGATCCGACTATCATTCTAACTACTTACTGTGACAAATTAGAAGAGGATGTGAATAATTTGCAACAAGGTCTTATTGAGGTCTTATTGAAGTTGAGCATTTGCTTTTGGCAAGACAAGAATTGCATCTTGAATTCTAGGCTGCGAGCAAACACAATAGTGGTGAGACTTGGTTAATGAAGATAAGACCCTTTTCTATGGTTATGATTGACATGCCTTAATTTAAGTTTTGTAGAAATATTTTTGTGTGTAGATACCCCTTCTTGTTGAAAGATCGTTGGCATCTCGAGAAGTCTAATTGAATACTAGAAATTTACTCAGATCATCTCACATTGAGTGAATTTGATGGTTGGTCGATATTTTATTGAAGGGTTGGTATCTTTGCTCCATATTCAACAAAATCTTTTGTACATGTGATCTCCACTTGGTCTTCATCATGGTGGGTTTCTTTCACCCTTCTATGTGCAGTTGAACGTTAACCCCTATCTATGTTCATATTCCGTGTTGAAAACCTTGATGGATGCCTTGTGCATCAGAGAAATTTCCTGCTTATTTTTAGTCCATCGTTGATTATTCTTTGGTGGAAAACCTTTGTCTCTTTTGAGTTATTCTTTACAACATACAATTTTGAACCCTCTTCGTTGTAAACTCTACAATATTGGGTCTTGCAACAGAATCTGTGCATGAGATTGTGTGAGTATAATGAACGGTCTTTGTTTTTATGGGAGTGCCTATGAGAAAGGCCAAGTTGCCTCATACATAATTGGGTGGGCTTGTTGTGACATATACCTCCAAAATTGTTAAGATGCGTGCCTCTTCTATTGAAAGACCCTTGAATTCTACTGCTGCAAGATATTGGCATACTTACTTATCGAGGCATAGGTTTGAGATATATTTGAATGTCTTCGTGTCATCTGACAACTTGATGATCATGGACAACACACAATAGCGGTGACGAAGCATTGTAAGTTTACAGTTTCTTTTGTAAATGGATGCATTTTTTGTAGAAGTTGACACCCTTCATTTATTGTCTGTATAGTTGAATTTGCATTGTAAAGTCAAGGTGGAGTTGCAATAAACCTATAACATCTAGTTTTGTCTTTAAAATGGCTTGATTTGAGGAACTGATAGAGTTATTGAACACTCTAATCCTCTCCTCTTTGGATAATATAGTCACCATGGACAAAACAACTTTGAAATCCATTGTAACGTGCTTGCAAATTTCTCAAGCCAATGCAGTAGTACTTCAAACTCAGAATAAACTTCTTCATGACGCACTTGAGATAAAGAATATTTGACAACATTCTAAACCAATCCTTGTTCAGAACCCTATATTCAAAGATGAAGAAGAAGATGAGGCTAATTCAGATCAACAATTACTGCATCATCTAGTTAGAGAGCCAGTGTTAGATTCAAGTACAATTCAAATTCTTCTTTCCAATCCAGTCATCATACCTCGGGAATAAATCGTGTATAACAAGCATAGAAATGGTATCGGATATGAAAATGATGTCACCTTTCATAATTCAGATTACACAAAACCAATCTAGTTTCAAAGTGATAGATTTTTCCAAGACAATTCACATTCACCTGCTCCATTTCAAGAGAAGATTCAGATATGCCAACATTGTCAGTGAGTTGCCCATGTTGACATTGTTTCGATCTTCATCCTTGTGAGCATTTTGGACAACACAATCATCCTTCAGACAGGTGTTTTAAAGACTAGACAACTGCAAGAGTAAAGAACCACTATGGGTGGATTCCTTCTTGGCGATGGTAATCAACATTCAAGAAGATATGTCAGTCATATTGACGAATCTAGTGTCGAGTATTGATGCATATTGTAATGAAAGGATTTTCATTTTCTCTCCTTGAACCTGACAAGGGGGAACAACATCAGTGATAGAAAGTCAGGCTTACATTTTTGAAGCCCTATCAGTCGAGCAAAAAAAAGCGAACATGACAAGCAAGTGGGATTGGTTTTTGATTCTCCTTAAATCACCACTTAGTAAAACACTTACAACTTCTACTAGACACGGTTTGTGGTTTCCCTTAAACCTCCACTTGGTTTAAGACATTCAACTTCTGTCCCAGAACAATTTATGGTCATCTTTAAACCAGCATTCGATATCACTTCTAATTAGCAGAAGACATATGTTTCCATCTTTTAGCTAACATAGGAATTTTTTTGGGAACCATTAATCGTAGAGTAGGGTTCTAGAGTTTGTGGTCATCCTTAAACGACCAAATTGGTTTGTGGTCTTCCTTAAACCACTATCATAATTTTGTTTGTGGTCATCCCAAAACCACCATATTCAGAGAGCACATTCAGCCATCAGTAGATGCACACTTCCATAATTCAGTTGCCCACATACAGATATCATCTCTCACCTTGGACTCACATACACCCCTTCATATTAAGGGGGGGATGTTGGAAACGTAATCCTTGGGATTATGAACTTCATGTAATGTGAAGTGTCGAGATAATGTAACTGACGAGAGTCCAAGAGACCTTGGACAAGAATAAAAAGTTCATCTAGATTTGTATATATGTGTATCATACCCATTAATAAAATGCACTACACTTTATACGTGTGTCCAACATACATGATAGAATGTCAATCTTTTCACAACCTAAAACATTATTCTTGTTACTGAAAAATCGGATGCTAATCTTCATGTCTCTTATTCCTTACAATCTAATTTCAAAGAAGAGTTTCAAGGTGGTATTTTAAAAGAAGATTCCAAACTAGTCTTTAACAAAGAATCAATTTTTGGAGTTGATACACTACTACATATTGAAAAAATTCCGATGAACTATTTTCGACGGTAGGGACAAAATTGGTCATACTGTCGAAAAATACAAGATAATTATTTAAATTTTTCAATTTTTTTTCAATCCTGCCTGCATTTGTCGGACTTGAGACAGAAACCTTTAGATTCATCTCAATACCAACGCTTACTCTATATTCTTCTCAATACCAATGATATCTCTATGTTCGTCTCAATATCGACGATATCTCTATATTCATCTCACTACCAACGATAGTAGGGTTAGCCATTGCTCTCTTCAAACGGTCACCCACTATTTGACTAAGTCAACATTGACTTGGTCAACTGTCATCGAAATTCTAATGGACAAAAAATAATAAATATGTTTCATTTTAGAGATGTTGCGAACGTTTTTCTATAACGACAATGGTTCAGAAAAGGTATAAGGTGTTCTTGTCAAGCGAAAAACAGATTTATTTTCATATTTAAATTGCATTAGGAAAATATAATAAATATTCTATTACACCACTCAATTTTATAAGATAATCATCATTGTTTTTTTGTGGGGAAGAATATCAGAAAATATTAGAGGTGGGAAAAAAAGTAAAGAGGGTGAAAAGAGTGACGGTAAATGTTATTGCCCTTGTAAAAGATGGTGTATTGCACGTTCCGTAAGATTTTTAATAGGAACAACTAAAAGACATTGTAGGAGATATGGGCACATTGACGAGGGATCAAATGAATATCATCCTGTGGTAATTAGCTATATATTCATTATCTGTCTTTATATTGATTGTATTTATAAAATTTTATATTGTTTTAATATTTGTTATACACACTAATTTTGCATGATTGTTTGTAATTATAAAGTTAGAATTTCCCCCTAACTTTATGCAGAATGCACCAAGTAGTAGTAGAAATGATGTTGTAGAAGTTGAGGAACATGAAGCGAATAATGAAGATCAAGTTAATGATCCCATGGAAGAAGATGAAAATAATAACATAGTTCAAGATGATGGGACAAATCAAATGATCCAATACTTGTTCGCTCAGTCGGATGAGGATGGGGATAGTGATGGTATTTATGATGAACCTCTGATAGAAAAGGAAAATAAACTAATTTATAAAGGCTCAAGAGCAAATCTTCTCTCCACTACATTGTTGTTGGTGAACTTAAAGGTTATAAATCATTTGTCGAACACTTGTATAACATAGAACCTAAGGTATGTAATATGTTTCATCACATATACATAAAGGTTGATTTTTTTTCTCTTTTTTTTAATGTTAATTAATGTGTAAAATAAGAATGTGATATTTATGATTAATATTCTTTATATTAACTAGTTATTTTTTTATCTTGTAGATTGTTAGGTGAATTTTTGTTACCATCATCAAATATTTAACCTCTCACATTTCGAGATTTACATGCCATTATGAAAGACATTCTAATGGAGTATCAAACTATAGATGCATGTCCTAAAGATAATATTATATATTATGGACAACATGTGTTGAAAACAGAATGTTTGCAATGTCATATCAATAGATATCGAACCGATCAAGTAACAAAAAGGGTGCCTTGAAAGGTTCTTCGTCATATTCCCTTGATTCTATGTTTGCAACAATTGTTCAGGTGAAAAAGCATAGCACAATTTATGGATTACCATGCACGGAACAAACGTGGAGATCGTGTTCTTTGAATTCCTGCAGATGGTTATGTATGTTCAACCTCTATCTCTCCCAAACGACTTTGAAAAGAACATCAAACAAGTTATATATGATCTTGGCAAACACATGAGGTAAGTAGTTGTGATTTATATGCAAAATGTTTTTTCAATTTGTTGTTGTACTTAATGACATATGTTTTGTTGAAACATGTTATTTTCTTGCGTCATGTAAACGGGTCTTTTAATCAAAGGTCCTAGGTGAGAGGGATTGGTCATTTGTTGTTAGATATGATCCAAGAGGAAGGCCAGTAAAGTATATTGTAGAGGAAGAAGATGATGTGCTAGAGACAAAGAAGGAAGATTGGTCGACATACAAAGAAGATGAAGAAGATGAACTAAGCGTAGGAGACAATGCAGTTCTTGATGATGATGTCGATGAAGATATGCTCGAAAAAGGCATTTATGACGATGATGATATCGTCAATCGTTTCAACATCGTTTCTAAACTGGATGATGATACAGATGTTGATTTGGATGAAGAAGAAGGATGATACAAATGTTGATTTGGATGAGCTATGTAACTATATAATTTAATTTGTATGAAATATTCTCCTTAAATAATTTACTTGTGTGGGTTAATTACATGTTTTTAAGCTTTATGCCATTTTTTTATATCCTATGTTACATGTTGTTTATTATGTCAAACCTAAAAAATAGTGGCCATAGAGTACGTGCTAAACTAAAATGGTCATTTACAAATTTAGAATACCTTAATTAATTTTTGTTTTGGTAGTTTCTATGCATGATTACTATGTTGCTTTCGTTTATTTTCTATTTTATAGATTGGGTATTGGGGAATTGAGAGTGATGTGAGGGGGAGGGGAGGGACCATATGAGATTCCACCTTGACATGGTTGGCCTTGTTCAGTAAAGAATAAATTATTCTTGAAACCAAGAGAAGTTCATTCATCTTTATACCATCATTGTAAATGTCATCATTATTGTCATAGTATTGCAGCAATGATGCAAGGACGTGCGTCTCAAACGAATTTTAAAGGAAACATCTAAAAGACATTGTACTAGGGCTAGACATGGGAAATAGTGACCTATGAATGGGGCCAATGTTACCTTCTCTTTTTTCGGCATGATTTCTCTCGTAGTGGAAAATCGTTTGCCACGCATCCTCTCTAATTCAACGATCTTGGTCCTCTCCAAGACTTCGACACGTTTCAACCAAGACAAGATCAACAACCCTCAGCTCCCTTCTTGATCAATGGTCGAGATTCTACTTCGAGACTTCGGCACTTTCACCCTCTACTTTCCTCCGGAGTATTATGTACCCAGAGTTCTAAATCAGGCACCACGCGTCCCTTCGCGGTAGATGGTTGTGATCCACTTTGGGACTTCGGCGTTCGAGAGTTTCAAGATTCTAAGCACTCATTTGTCCCGTAGTGCATTCACCCAGAGACTTCAATCTATTGACACGTATCTCCTGCCAGCCAACAGACAATATCTACTTCAACTCTTTAGGAGTTTTGGCATTACTATGCCTCTATTCTCCCTTAGCGGTCAACGTCGGGTTGACTAGCTCAAATCTGACGGTTGGGATGGTTCCTGGGTATCCTCGGATCTAAGGCCCATAGTTAACTTCGGGACTTCGAGACTTCAACAATTTTACCTCCCTTATGATGAACTCGCGAAGTTCGAAAGACTCAAAGGGTTAACTCCCACGTTATTTCCTGTATCCAATGGTCACAACAGACCTTGGTTCGTCCCGAACAGATCTTGTTTGTTCGTCTTCCATACGAAGGAACTTTCCCTTTCGATACTTCAATATCATTATCCTTCCTAAGCTTTGTTAGCTCTAAAAGGCTTAAGAGCTTTGTGCTCTTTCTCCTGAACTTAACACTTAGAAGGGTCTTTTGCACACCCCTTGCGCTCCTTCAACAAGTCTAGAACTTAAGGGGTTCTCAGTCTCTGCCTGCCTTACAAAGAGTCTGTGCATACATGCACTACCTCTCTTGAGCTTGACAGACTCCGTCCTCTCGGAGACCTAGGGAAACTGGGAGTGTCGACGTGAACCCAAGAAAACTGTGACCAAGGTCGATGAAATCACAATCTACTTATTTTAACTTAAGCCACCACAGGGCTCGGTCATTTACGTGTATAAAAACACGTCCAATTCATACAATTTCCTACTTGCCTAATTACACAATCAAGCAGACACAAAAAGGGTACACTATAAATCATTAAGCAAACATATCCATCCCTGCAACATTTATAGGATATCCAACTTTAATTCACAGTACCACTTAAATACCCAATATATGTGATTACTTATCTATTTCAGGTGGTAGCCAACTAACTGACTGTGGGTGTTCGTCCTTCCACTTGACCATAGGCTCATAAGCATTCATTCTTAGCACTCTGGCCACCCCCGTTCCAAGCCATAATATCACTAGGGAACTCTCACGGTTCTCAAGGATTATTTCTCTATTTCAGCTTCTGCTCAGGTTCTGTTCTCTGCATCTTTCAGATATTTATTACTCTATCATGGCCCTGGGGCGAGGTTTATCAAATGATCACTTAGCATCAAGCTCAAGACCTTCTGTTCATCCTCCACTGGAGAGCTATGTGCATTCTCCTTACTGTTTTTTTATTATATATTTTCCCCAGGATAGTTCTCGACCCATTACGTTCCTTCTGTCAGAAGGGAACTTAGGTCAGCTTGGTCTGTCATACCCAGTGGTACTTCGGGCTGACATTCTATAGTTAGACCATGCTCCCATTCATGGGAGTGGTTGATAATTCAACCACTGGTCCTTTCTTCATTAACTGGTTTCTCTCCTTGGGATCCGAAGGAGATTTATTATCCCCATCAAAGGAAATTTGGGGTTATTTGATATAATGAACCCTCTCTTACAGTTTTCACATTCTTTCCTCTAGTGATATCATGGCCAGTAGTTTCAAGGCTTCACCCCCACAGTCAGTTATTAGCATCTCAAACAATAATACATTTACATTGTCCACATGCCTTAGCATGGTAATCCTATTGTATGATTAATTACAAGTTGGAGGAAACATGGGTGTTACAATTCTCTCCCCCTTAAAGGGACACCATCCTCGGTGTTCTTTCTCAAAAACACTTGTCATGCCTTTCTCATTCAGTTGTCTCACAATCTTGATCATTCTTCCTCAGTCAGGTTCATTTTCAGACCTTTAATCTTGGTCACCTACTTTCAATAATTCTTGGACAACAAGCATATTAATCATAGTCTTATGCGAAAACATTGCATAAAAAAAAAATTCTAGGAAAATTTCATAATCTTAGCACAAGAATTATCTACGAAGTTTGTGGATTTGTATCCACATGGTTGTTTTGTTATCCAGGATCATTGTTTTCCCTTGACATACGCATTGGGTGCATGATCGCCATCAACAGTTTACAAGAACTATCAAGGTTTCATCTTCCTTACAGTCACTCACCCTCCAAGCCCAGGCTCAAGCATCCCCTTCTCTACTACACAGTCCCTCAGGTGATCCATCTTGCCTTGCCAAGGTTCTCTCGCACAAGAAGAACTACCCATCACGTGCATGATCCCAATAGCTTACAAGAACTATCATGGTCTCCTCTTCCTTGCGGTCACTCAACCTCGAGGCCCAAGCTCAAGCATCCCCTTCTCTGTTATACAGTCCCTCAGGTGATCCATCTTTCCTTGCCAAGGTTTTCTCGCACATAAATAATTCCAAAGACTCTATCGAGTCTTACAGTCGAGGCGTCCCTCAGACTTGCTCTGTTGAGGCATCCCTCCGGCTTGTGTTACCTCAACACAACATATTCTAGGCGATCATGGCTTACCACGAGGTTCTCATGGCTCAGTAGTAGCCATTTTCTTTTCATGCTTTTACAGTTTGACAGCCTTCCGGCTCAGCTAAAGTTAGGGATGAAGGTTACTCTCCTTCTCTTGGTACCATAATAGATAGGGAAGAAGGTTACTCTCCTTCTCCTGGTACCGTAATAGATAGGGATGAAGGTTACTCTCCTTCTTCCGACAATTCATTCTTTACACAACCAAACAATTGTTAGTCTCTATTTCATGCGATCGGATTATACTCTTTCACACAGTTCTCCCTCAAAACTGAGAGCTCGGTTTCTCATCTCTGCACTCTTTGCAGATCTTTCCCTTTCACCTGTATCACAGGTATACAGAAATTCATGAGACATCATAAATTTTGAATTCAAAAATTTTCTTGTAAATCTGTCATTCGCAGATTTCCAAATTCCACATTTTGTTTTCATATTTGTTTCGCACTGGAAACAGATTCATAATTATGGGACTTTCCTTCCCATAGCGGTTTGGCTCAGCAGGCAATTGGTCTTCCTTATGGCTTACAACGCTGCCATATTCAAGACTCCTTTACTTCCTGCACTTTCAACTTCAATCGGCCAAACAAATTGTTAGTTTCTCATGCTCATTTATTTTTATTGCATCTTTATAACGTCATCACAAACAATTTCAGAATTGTGCATACTAACAATCAAATTCACTTTCTCAAAAAGGAAATACCATTCCTTGCAGTTTGGATCAGTAGGCAATTGGTCTTCCTTATGGGCTTACAATAA
Source organism: Picea sitchensis (assembly GCA_010110895.2). Classification (NCBI taxonomy): domain Eukaryota; kingdom Viridiplantae; phylum Streptophyta; class Pinopsida; order Pinales; family Pinaceae; genus Picea; species Picea sitchensis. Next base: position 21,441 of record SNQJ01S0151527.1, read on the forward strand.
TGACATATCCAAGACTCATTTCCTCCTGTGGTTTCAACATTCCTCAGCCAAACAAATTGTTAGTTTCCATGCACATTATCTTTTCAAAATCAGACATACTAACAGTCCAAGTCATTTTCATCTATTCAAGGATACAAAGCAACAAGATACATCGTCCCTTACCTATGCATCATTTCAGCCTACCAAATTTTTTAGAATGTAATTCAGATATCAACTGACTTTAATGAATGTGCCAACATTCGTGGCCACATTCATACCCAATGCACACTTACATTGATTTTTAAGTCTCCCACACTTTACGACAAGTATTTTGCCATGGTGCGTTGGAGCTTAGCCAAGATTTTCACCATATGGCTTATTCATTTTCATTCATTCTTACAGCAGGACCATACTTCTTGCCATAGGCCGATCATGATCCCAAAACGGCACACATGAAACTCAAAAGTTTCACATGAATGCCTTTAAGCATTACTCCTTCATTAATAACCAGGGTGCCAACACTCATGGCCACCCAAATTTGGTTTCCTCTAACACCTATTCAATGTAAGTAGAAATGCTGGAAGGTCCTCCTTCCTCAATGGGAAATCCATTGTCTTCCCTTTATGCAAACATGCATTTCCTTGAAGCAATTCCATGCAATGTGTTATCTATGAGCACTTTTTGTTTCCCATCGCTCCTTGATTGGTCCATGTATTCATGACATATCAGTTCATGAATTCTTCCGAGGATTACAATCAGTCTTTACTACCAGAGGTTCACACCTCCATCATACAGGTTCTCCTTCCTAGATCATACCCTAATTGGGTATCCAAGGCATACAACTGCCTTTCAACATTTCATACATAACATTAGACCGTAAAACATTTCAGAAGGGATTCTTACCCAATCCTTTCATACCTTTTGCCACATGGGCATGAACATTTTTATACCAGTTTTGGTTCTTAGCACCCCCTCTGATATTATCCCATCAGTGGTGCCACATGGGGACTTTTAAAGTCCCTTCAACAATCTTTCAACAAGAACCTTCTCATAGTCATCCTCTGATTGAGGTTGTTCGTTATTGGAAACTGTCTTTCTCAACAGTTCCAATCTATTTCTTTCTACACATGACATACGTCATAAACACATTAGTCGTCATGTAAATTAAAAATGCAAGTACCATAGCATTTAAATTAATAAAACATTTTCACACATGTCCTATCATATCTGTATGCACTTCATCACATAATCCTTAATGTTTTCATGAGTGCAATATAGACAGTTCTCAATTGTTTCTACAATAATACAATCCCCATCACTATGGTGTCAAAACATTTACTTTCATCAACGTACTAGCTTTCTCATCCCAGAGAAAAACATAATGCACAGCAAGAAAAGAATTGAGGGCTCTCGCCTTCTTCAAATTCTTTCTACATCGCCTGGGACTTTTCAGCCCAACTGAGTTATTTCTAAGGCCTCACTGTCTTTTCTCTGCTTTTTCAATTTAATCCATGTTGGGATCTTCCTACTCTTTTCCTTCAGCCACCTTGGTTAGGCCTCACCCTAACCCCCCAACCTTTTTTTTTGGAATACAACAGCATGCTTTAATAGCAAACTTCTTTTTTTTTTGTTCATAATGGATC
>SNQJ01S0151528.1:0-23062 GCA_010110895.2 Picea sitchensis
TTTTGAGCCCGAACAACCCCCCGAGGAATCGACCGCCAATCTTGGATCGGTTGAAACCTCAAACACTGATATTTGGCCAGACATTATTGTGCCAATTCAATTTTACGAATGCCTGTCAGTGCCTAACCCAGTGATGGAACCAAACTCTGTTACTTCAACTGGGAATTCTTCCATTCCCATCACTATTGCTACCACAGGAGAGGCTTCTCCTAACTTGCCTTTGTCGACGGTCCGGGCCACCATGGTCTCGGCCGCAACTACGTCGCACAGTGGACCGACCCCATCTATCGCGGCGGCCACACCTCCTTACACACCTAGTGCGACAGACCCTCCGTTTTCATACGGTATGCCTAGTTCGGGTATAAGCCCTGTACTCACTTACTCCACTTTACAGACTTTGGGTATGGGGGCAGGGAGCTCTAACGCTCCTCTGCAAGGTCAACTTGGGGGAATTCCTGTCCCTTTCAACGCTTTTCCCTACGCTGGAGGTCAGATCCCTCCTTCGTCCCCTTCGCTTGGTGGTCCGCATCAGCAGTTTGCCGGGCAGCCTGCACACATGAGTCCATTTGGAGCAGGGAGTCAAGGAACACCTGCGCAAACTCAGTCGATAGGTTCGTCACCGTTTGTTTGGAACAGGACGTTTGGTAATAACACTTTCGCATCCGCTGCTTTCCCAGCTGGGGCACACCCATTTTTGGACAGTCTACACCGGCATAGGGTACTATTCCTGCGCCGGGGGCACATATACCAGGACCTTGGAACTCAGGACAAGGATCCGTTCCTTCCTCTGGAATGTCGATTTGGGGTAATTCTTTCCACAGTCAATGGAACCCCGGACAGACTTCTATGCCTCTCCCGTCGGGACCGGGATGGGGTAATCCTTCCCAAAGTCCGTCGAACACGATGAACGCCCAACATCCTATGTCATTCATGGGGAATCAACCAATGATGTCTCCTCAGATGCAAAACCCTTATGTTGGTCAGGGCCATGGTTTCTACCAGAATCTCGGCCAGCAACCAAACTTTTCTTGGCAACCTGGTGCCAGTCAAACTCCAGGACCCCTTTATCCAGGCTATCAGCAACAACCAAAACTACCATTCTTAGCGACGTTACACTTGCCAGATTTGACACGGTTGTTAAATGATCCTATCTGTCACGATCCACGTAGGGAGTCAAGGATCACCTGCGCAAACTCAGCCGGTAAGTTCGTCACCGTTTGTTTGGAACAGGACGTTTGGTAATAACACTTTCGCATCCGCTTTCACGAAGCCAGTAATACCCATTTTGGACAGTCTACACCGGCATAGGGTACTATTGCCCTGCGCCGGGGGCACATATACTCAGACCTTTGAACCCAGGACAAGGATCCGTTCTTCCTCTGGAATGTCGATTTGGGGTAATTCTTTCCACTGTCAATGGAACTTCGGACAGATCTCGGCGCTCTCCTGTCGGGACTGGATGGGTAATCCTTCCCAAAGTCCGTCGAATTTATGAACTTCAACATCCTATGTCATTCATGGGGAATCAACCAATGATGTCCCCCGCAAATGAAAAACCCTTTATGTTGGTTCAAAATATGGTTTCCTACCTGCATCTCGCCGAACCAACTTTTCTGGCAACCTGCGCTACCAACTCCGTGGACTTCTTTATCCAAAGCATATTTCCAACAACTAAACTACTATTTTAAGTTATTTATTAATTTGCCGGGGATTTGACACTATTGTTAAATGATCCCATTCACACGATCCATTTTGGCCTCCTATGCCAAATGCTGCTGCCTTCGACATTCCAAAGTTTGAGGCCAAGCCTAACTAAGATCCCGTGTGATCGCTGACTAATTTTATTATTTGGGTGCTCCACGAATCCCATCAAAAGATGATTCATTCAGCTTTATTGTTTCTAAACACACTCTGGCTGGGAGTGCTTAAATGGTACATAGATCTGATCGTTCATGATACTTCTTTTGGCGAACTGGCCATGGTCTTCCTTAACCATTTCCAACTACCAGTGAGATACGACGCTGGGTACGAGTTGCAGCCAATTTCGGTTTATTACGTAAGACCATATCTCGGATCACATTCGAGAGTGGCTTAAGACCGAAAGAGTCTTATCAAAGTACCAACCACCAACATTCCTTAGAGTGGTTCATTAAGTCCCGGGTCCCAATAGCTATATCCAAAGATCAGCGGGTCCTAAGTTTTCTCCAAGAAGACGCCATTGCGCGGCTCAATAATTGAGTTTGTCTATTCTCAGTCCGCTTTGTTATACAACATCTTACCAAATGCACCAAGCTCAATACTGGATAAAACTAGAGTCGGACCTCGTTGTTGGGTATTTTACCCACGTACCACAAGCTAGGTTCTGCTTCCATATGCGTGATCATGACCCTTAAGACTTAACTTTCAACTTTCTACCCAAAATCTCAACCCCTTTTTCTCGCATAACACGTGAAGAATGAACTAACCTTGTTTTCCTAAGGTTGAAGTAGATCCTCCGTAGAGTTGTTGTCTCCTTGCTATCGCTGTTCCTTCCACAAAGCTTCCCTGCAAACAAGACAAGAACATATATACATGCTAATGGATCACTAGGGGGTTAAGAATAAAACATAACCGATAACAAGATGAGATTCATGCTTCGGATCTGAAAGCATCTTTTCATTACCATCACATAAATCAACTTTACAATGCTTTCTCTCGAATGCCACCGCTCCACTATCCCGATCCCCGGGCTCTTCCTCTTATTTCTCAGCCCTCCAACCTGGCCACGGCCGCAAGTATTTCTCCGAAGCTATAAGTAAACTTTGAAAAGCTCTGGAATGTGAATCGCTTGGCACTCTAAGGTGAGTTTCTTTGGTTATCCTTTTTCTCCCTTGACTAGTACCCCAATTCTCCTTTATAGGTTAGGAAGAGTTTGTTTTAGCTCTAACCTCGGCCATGCATGGTGAGTTTCAAAGACCGACAAAAAGCCCCGTGAGTCTCGAAACTTTCCATTTTTTGTATTGTTAGGTACTGCTGTTTTAGGGTTAGCTCATGGATACCCGCAGTAAGATAGACAGTTAAAGCGGATACCCGCGCCAAAGGAGAAGTTAGGGCTGCCGTTTTTCTTGTTTTCAAGTGATTTTTGATGGTTCTCAAAGATGGCTTTACAGAAAGAGGCATGAGTTATTCATGCCGTAACTCAGATGGTGCATTTTAGGTTATAATGCAGATGCCCCTTTCTAATGTGTGAGGTCGAAGAGCATCGATGGCCTAAATACATTACCAATTCTTTTTACCAATCAGAATGATACTGGTCAAGAGCCTGTGAATCGTAGAACTGAAGCGCCGCCTGTAAAATATCAAATGTCTCATCGAGGCTGCATAACATGCTCTGATAAAATAGAAATCCAGAGGATACCAACAAATACATCAGAGATCCATGTCATATATTATAAAGAGTATTTTAACAATACACAAATGAGCCACATCTCTAACCGTAGATATACAAAGAAAGTATCCATCTCACAGAAGATGATTCGGCCTGATGACTGGAGATGAGATCTTCATAGCTCAAGCAACAACTTCAAAATCTTCTAAACTGGTAAGAGGTAATATGAGGTAAATGATCGTGACTACTCCAGGTCTTCGACGGGCTTCCTATTACTTTGGACTTGACACCTTGATTATCGACCCATACTTCAAGATTTCTAACAAAGACTTCATTGAACATCTGCAGATGGCCTACATGCTGACAAGAGACATATTGCAGAGTTGCTGACTCAGGCTAAGTAACAACTTCCCTTGGACAATAGCACACAAGTGATAAGACTCAGAAAGATATCCAGCATCCAAGTCTACTTTAAGCAGAGGCTACGAATTCCTCCAGCAGTTGGAAGAGTAACTAAAACGGTGAGAATACAACTCAGAATTCCAGCAGCTTCCTAAGGTCGGATTACATCCCATAGTCCTACGTATCAAACTGACAGAGATGTGCTTTTGTCCAAGGGCGACTCATAATGCAGCCAACAAAGAAAATACTTTTCCTATCCTCCTCTTTTGGGGTATATTTGATTTTTTTGTTCTTTTGTTGATTTGAAAAAAAGAATAAAGAATATACGCATATGAGGAACGAGGATCGCAAAACATACAAGTTCAAGGCATCTGACAAGACCGATGTTCTAGGAAATGATACTGGAAAAATCCTCCAGCACAAGTGTGTTAAAACGCCAGAAACTTACAAGGTCGAGAAAGCAAGGTATGCAAATGCGGTTTATAGAACACAATGGTAACGTCTCTCGATGTAAGTTTAATCTAGCCCAAAGAAGGGAAGCTCAGTGGATTTTCATGTTTAGAGAGTTTGAAAGCATAAAAAGGAATCTCCATTAGGGTACCTTTTTCACAATAGTCTAGTCGGTTCAAAAGGTAAACTAGGCACCCACTGTGACGGCCAATTCAAAACCATTTTAATGAGTGTGAGAAGGACAAGATCACTCTACTATTTTTTCTTTCAATTTTGCTGAGTCCAAAAGCTTAACTATGGGACTCACGAAATGTTCTTCTCATATGAACGAGTGTGAAAGAATAAGGTCACTGCAATCTTTTCAATTTTAGGAGTCCTGAGCTTAACTATGACTCCGGGGGGGTTTCTTTTTTTCATAAATTTAGTCCCTCAAACTTAAAAAAGGAATAAAATTATACCAGGATACTCTTCTTAAAGAATGGAAATTCAATAGAAAGCTCCTTTATCTGCATTAGCTGACCGCCCCTGACCAAAAGGGGTAAACCATCACTGACGACGGACTTCAAATTTCAGCTTAAACGAAATGACGTGCCACAAGATCGGGCTTCGCAATCTTTTCATGTTTAAAGGGTCCAAAAAAATATTAAAAGAAGACCTGTTATGTATTTCGGGAGTCCTTTTTGTTTTCCCTGATTAAGAGTTTGAGCCTCATCTGCATGAGGCTCAAACTCATATTCAGAAAGACTACACGACTCGAGCCTACTATAGTTGCTTTATTAACGACATGGACACCATAATGCAAATTAACACCTAGGGCATCCATGTTCAGTAAGCTCTACCAAATTGCAATGCTTCTAGAGTAGAAATGATGGTTCCGCATCACAACCGGGATCGATCCTATATTTGAATAAACAAAAGGCAACGATGCAACAGCGGGGAATAAAATCCTACCCTATATGCTCAGTTAGATTTTGGGAAAAATTCTATGGACCACTTTTATGTGAAATTTTTTTATTTTTCAATATAAAAGTATCCCCAATACTGATCAATTCCATGTTAAATAACTCCTAACTCCAAAATGATTTTGCTTAAAAGAAACCCATAAAAGGGGTCAAACAGACAAAAAAGAGCCAAAAACTCATAAATAAAGGCTGACACTTCACATTATCACTATTGCTGATTTGGGAATTGTTTCTGGAGCCAAAAACACCCTTTGCTACAGATCGTGATTCCAGGAGCTACAGTGGACAAAACGGACTTCTTCTTGTACCAAGTAAGTACAAATACCCTCACTTTTCATTTTAATACTTGCATTTAAGCTTTTTATTGGTTTGGGCTGCACTGGCCACCTTAAAGGCGTTCTACTAACCTTCGCTGCTGTCCGTGCATACCATGGGTAATTCACAAGACGCGGAGACAACATACGGGGTACCCGCTGAACACAATTTACGTACCCGTGGGTTAAAGCCCCTAAAAAATGCTTGTGATGCTAACTCTTTGGACTTCAGGACGGTGATGTGGCGTGCATTGGCGCAGAGAGAGGGCATGAGGGCTGCTCTTATGAGGCAAAGAGTCAGCCGATCTGAAGAAGGATGGCCACGCACCGACGCAAAGGGTGGGTTGGCGCTAAGTTCTTTTGTGTCCTTTATGCGCTAAACTGAAGGCTACTGAATGCTCCGTCGAAAATCGGCATCCTCGAAGGGATGCCGGCTTTCATGATAGAGGGCACCTCCGACTTCCAACACAGAGGATTATTTACTTCAGACGCCTTCGAGAGGAGGAGACCGCCGATCTGCATAATTTTCTCACGGGAAAGAAGGTCCGGAGTCGACAGCGTGAGTACCGTAGCCGGATCGGCTATTCAGGACTTCCCTCGGTCCCTAAGCAACATTATCGCCTTAATTCTGCACTATTATCTCTTATTGGGCGGATCATCGGATCTACCGCCCATCATCAGACTACGCTGGGCGTTATCGTGATGAACTGCGGGCTCACGTTGTAAGCGGATGGACACATTTGATTGGAGTACCACATTACTCGAGGTGATGAGGAGGCAATCGACAGATTGCCGCCGCCGACCTTATCACGTGAATTCGTTCTGACCATTTTGTGCTCGTTTCTTTGAGCCGAAGTTCCGTCACCTCAGAGCGATGCTGAGGGCACTTGGCTACATTCCCCGTTAAAGATGTAGATGGGCGATTGGCCACGACAGGTATGGGGCGAGTCCTTCAAATGATGACTTCTTCACATTTATCGCTGCGCATCCTCATGATCGAGGACTAATTTATGTGGATCGATTTAGGATCCAGAGATGCCAGCGTTCTGCGCGAAAGCCCTTAGGGACAGGGTAAGTCTCCCCGCATCGCTTTTATTCAGATATGTTACTTTTATGTCTTTTAGATATATATAATGTTTTTGGGTGACAGAGTTTCGACGGGTGACTCTTTGTGTTGCATGCAGATGTTGGACCCGTATGGCCCGCTAACTTTGCTGAATAGGGCTACCGGCCCACTACCGTAGAGGGCCGATACCGGGCCGCCGGGCCGAGGAGAAGATGTGGAACCCTCTCCGCATGACAGCGAGAGGGCCTGAGGCAAGATTGAGCGTAACTTCACTGAACATCAAGACAAGGCCCATGATCGAGATCGAGATTACGCCGATTCCGGCGCAGGATACAGGGTTACTCTGACATGGGTCCATTGTTTAGGCGGCTGGGTCGAAATGCTCAGATTACAAATGCACCACAGTCTCAATGATTTAGACTTTGTTTGGCACTATTATGTATTATACTTTGAGGGAATAATCCCTAGTGACTCGTGATGTCTCCCACATTTTGAGGCGTTTGGGCCCTTTTATGTACTTTGAGACTTTTTATGGTGTATATATATGATTTTATTTCTTTATGTGTCATTATGGATTTTGGTGTATCAAAATGTATTTGCATGTGTTAGATCATGATTTTCTTGTATGTGAGCAAGATGCCAATCTAAAATGTAATTAGCTAGAGTATCTGCGATTTGATTTAGACTTATAGAACATGAAAATATGTAATATAATCAAAGTTATGTTCCAAGAGACGAATTCTTAAGGAATCTTCGCAAAGTAGGATCATGCAATACCAGATAATTATTAGCCGCTACACAACTCGGGCTGAGCTCTAGATGTGGACCTCGAGACGGAGATACTTCAATGACAAAGCATCACGGCACCTCAATAACCGCGCTATACTCAAGAACATTGTTTGTGTGTCACCTAAGCATTTCCTCCTGGGATGATAACAACAACTCTAATTTCGCAGGTGAAGATTAAGCCGCGAGGCAAGCCCGCTGCGTTCTGACTAGCACCACCGCAGACATCCACGAAACCTCTGATTCACTTCACATCTACCATAGTGACGAAGATAACATTAAAGACACGTCAATGACACGTTTTTGGTAAAAGAAACGAAAGAAATTAGTAGCACAAAGACTATACATATGTTACAAAAAAGTTACCCACAAGGACCCTATGAGTAGTACTTCTTGAGGTAGAGCCCACCATTTCTGTGCTCAAAGAATTCCCTCCAAAATCGACCAGACGATAAGCCTCTTCTAGCACCTCTTTAACAATGAAGGGTCCAAACCACAAGGGTTTAAACTTTCCTACCCCCAAAGGGTCCTTATCTTGGTCGTAAATCAAGTGTCGCCTCGAGAACCCGAGACTAACGCGTGACCTATCTTATTGACACTTAACCCTATTTTATGAGCTTCGTTGTCCAGTGCCGCATCGCTGACGCCGCTCATCAAGCCGTCGTAGGGTGACTAAACTGTTTTCCATGAAGTGTCGCAAGAATCAGACGCTAACTGCAGATGGAATTTGACATCCAATGGGCAAGACTCCCTCCAAATTCTCGTGAAACGAAAGGAAAGGTGAGAAACCGCTGTAGCCTTTAATCGACGCTCGTAAGCCCAGTATAATGCCTAATATAACACGCCGTACTTTATTCTCGTTTCTGAGTTTATGGTTCGTCAGAGCATTGTTTTGCCGCTTTTGTTAACAAATGCCTACCTTTGCCCATTAGCCAGTACAGGTGATGAGTGTTCTTGTCTTTAGCCCAAGCCGATGTTAACTGGCCATCATTTGATTCTCGAAGTGACCGCCATGGTCACAGATACACCGCGGACCAACCGCGTTATAATCGTTGGGTAAAGCGAAGATATCAGCCTTCCGCATCATCTTTGAACGCTTCAAGATGGCTTCACCCACTAGGTAAAGTAGCCAACATGCTCACAATGATAGTTGCCCCACATCGGGGGCCGTAAGTAGGTAATCAATTCCCACTTGGTGAACCGACCTGCGATAACGGTGAAACATAGTGAGTCGATGTGCCTCATCTTCCTCCGAGGGAAGATCTGACATGGTTGGCATTTCTTGACCCACTCAATGCAATCTTTAATAAGCGTGTGCCAGAAGTAACCTGCTTGTAATATTTTTTGGGCTGTTGCCACCCGGATAAGTGACCGCCACAAACTCATGTATGATGCCGCGAGAGCTCATGACCGCCTCCTCATGAGTGAGACACCAACGCAAGATACGCTGGTAGCCGACACCTCTCCCATACAAAGTATCATTGAGGATAAGATAGTTCTGGCTTGATGGCGTATTCGCCGACGTCATCACGGTATTTAAAGTAGGACACTAAAAAGTCCGAGATATATCAAGATATCTCCGCATCAGGGATCGTATTTATTCGATTAGAAACATATCACTCCGGATAGGCAATTCCTCAGCACAACGTCACCTGACTCAAACAGAAGTTCCAAGATGAGTTCCGCCAATATCAAATGAGATTTTGACTTTTATCAAAACAAAATCCAAGTCAAACTTTTGAAGGATGACCATCCATCTAATGATTTTCCCATCGATAACTCGTCACGTCAACATAAAAATCAAAATGGATTTATAACGCAATGATAAAGTATCTACTGAACAAACATACGACCTGAACTTTGGACAAAGATGAATCCGCCACCCAAGTTTTCCGTGATGGGTATAATTTTCGGTTCGTCCTACAGCCCTCTACCAAGTAATACAGATCACGATTCTAAAACGCGACCATCTTCTCTTGAACTAAAACGGATGCCTATAATTAGACTCCGCGCCGACAGCGAAATCTTGTTATGGTAGTTTGCGGTCAGAAAGGTGAGGTGCGGTTGTGGGCGTGGGCGCATTTCACCGCGCTTCGAAAGACGCGCTTCATTCCGCAGAAAGGACGCCTTTCAAGAACGATGAAGCTCCTTTGGGTTATTTCTTTGCATAGTTGGCAAATGAAGCGTCAGTAGTTCGCTTTGCCTTGAAGACTTTGAACTTGTAAAATTGTATGTGGGGGCAATCGACTATTGCCTCCCGACCTTTAAGAGGGATCAACCATGATCCCCGCTTGTTAAAACGATGAATCCAATAAGCCGCCCTTCGACGTGACGAAAAGCTACACCTTGTTGGGATTTCCAAGCCATCCGGCGAAGGCTAACGCCAAGATTTAGTCGAGGTGCTGCTGATGATCTTTTCGCCAGAGAGCGATGCTGCGGTCATTCAGATAAGCCTCGCCATCTATGTGTTTTAGATCGAAACGGAAATGATGGCAATAATTACCGAACGTATTCCAGCTGTTTGACCAAAAGGCTATTCGATAGGCGAAATTCTACCTACGTATTTTGAAGCCGCTTTTATGTTGATCCTCTGCCTGATTTGGATTTGGTTGTAACCGAGAAACCATCCATGAATGAAAAGGTTTCACAACCGGCACACTCATCAACAATCTGATCAATAAAAGGGGTTATTGGATAATTATTCGGACAGCGCTCTTTATTCAAATCATCGAAATCGGGTACGACACGAATCATATGCCTTGAGTTTTTATCGATCGAAATTTCCGGATTTGACACCCATTCCGCCAAGTGGATAGGGTATATGAACCCAAACTTAAGCAATTTCAACTTCACTTTACAGTCACTTTCCCGGATTAATCGACGGAAGCCAGCTTCAATGCCGCGTCCTATTACGGTATGATCTCTATGTTCAATTTGATCGATGTCTGCATTTCATAAGACTAAAAGCGGTAGACGCCGCTGAATACCTTTTAAAAAATATTCGCGGTAAATTCGTAATCTCTTTCTGGGAAGCAATCCGCCCGATTTAAGACATTCTCCACCACGCCAAAGTGATATTGGATAGGTATTGTTTCAGCCGATAGTCGCTTATGTTGTCTTCAAAGATAAACATCCTGTGTCGCTATGAGGTTAATGGGACAAGGCCGATTCCCCGCCATGGTGATAGTGAATTTTCCTACCTCAATTCGGTGTAACCCTGGGAAAAAGTATGATCTGCTATACATCTTCTGGTTTGTCCGGCCATTGTTTCATTATAGCCTTCGCCGAAGGGTGCACTAAGTTCAATGACCTGTCGAGCAAAGAGAATCCCGGTTCAGATAGGCTCAAAAGAGTGGATCCAACTCTTGCACGGTAATCGGATCCTGAGAAATAAGCTTGCCGGAATATAGAGTATTACCAGCGTCATTAAGGGCTACATTATTCGCGATGCCCCGGGTCGCGATCCATCGCGGTCTCGATGGGAAGAAGAATCCACTTATTCTAAAGTAAGTCGTATTAAACCACTTTGTGATATGGAAAAATCTCGTACCATGGTGAGTCTTATAACTTCTGACATCGCCTTTGAGAGGTGGATAATCAAGGCACCACCAAAGATGACAACCCAACTCCTATATATTGACCTATAATCGGCCGAGGGATTATCAACAAAGGAACCGATGCCTCAAGGCCGGTCACGTGCCGGAGAGAAAGACAACCATCAATGGTCACTATCCGCCTTCATGTGGAAACAATAGGACGCGGAAAATTGTGAAGACCACCGCTGCATAGCATATGTCCAACTACTACTTAATTTAACAAGAGATTGTAATCGATGGGGGGCATCGACTACCTGTACCGGTAACACACCGCTTTCCTTAACCGCATAGTAAAGAGGGGATGATGCCATTTGGTCGGAATGAACAACCTTCGAACGCAGCGAGAAGAGTAGGTGACTTTCGAGACAACTCAAAGCCGAATTCAATGGCCTTCCAACAAAGTTGTTCACATAACGACGCTGGAAGCACCGCCTACCACCGCATGAAGATGTTTCGCGGTAAAGTTGTTTCAGTAGAGCCACTACTATCTCAACGACGGTAAGGCAAAACGAGAGGTTTCAAGTCACTGACCAGCATGATCAAGTTCGTTTCATGCTAAGTCTCGAGAGTTTCCAGCCATCAAGGCTTTTCTCTCGATGGGCAATTGAGGACTCTTGTGCTTATTAGCGTTATTGCTGGTTTGTGATACAACCTTCCGTTCACGAGTAATTCGTTCTTTGCGCTGGATTATGAGAAGCACGCTTAAACGCACCTTTTGGAATGCGCAGCATTGTTTCCAACGCTTCTCGATCAAGAGGAAGAGATGGGATCTCTACTTTGCCCTTATCGTAGGTGTTTTGTCATGTTATGCGAGATCTGCGAAGGCGATGAAAGCGCCGCTCTTCATCATGTATACGCTCACGAAGATTAGGCGCTTTGGGAAGAATGCTGCGGATCGCTTCTCCGCATCATAGTTTGAGTTAGATTTCGCCCCATAAATAGCGGATTATCACCACGCCTTGGCGGTTGCCGCGACAAACTTCGGCCTCGTAAGTCGAGACATAAATGAGTTGGGCGGATCTTCCCAGCAAAGATTGCACCATACCGCCTTTCTCTCGCGGTGCCCTCACCCGCCTTTATCGCTTGGCTTTTTTATCCCCCTTACTCTTTACGTTGTTTCTTCTGCCTTCGTGTCACGGGTTGGCTTTGGGTTGAACTGGCCCTGCATCGAGTGTACTTCGCCGCTGGTAGAGGAAGCCAAAGCAGAGTTTGGCTTACCGAAAGTGTTGTATCGAATCACGAATTGAGCTTTGTCAATTGCTCAGCGGCTTATTTTGTGCTGAACCAACAATACCATCGCAGATGTGGTCCAGTTCTTCTAGTTTTGTCCAGACTGATCGGTGCATCCTAAGGAGTTGTGTTAACAGACCGCATCAGAATATATAAGCTCAACCGTTGAGCTCTCTGGCGATGGCTTCTTCCTCGCCGAGAAGACTCTGGGTTGGCGACGATTTGGATAATCAAGGAAACTAAAGACTTAAGAAACCACTCCGTGAATGCCGGAGGATGGCATTTCTTTGATATGACTTTTCTACGCCACTTAATATGCGATCCAGATATGGTCTTTGACCGTTCTAAATTGGCTAGCAATTGCGCTACGCCGATTCACAGTAACCGAAATGGCTATATTTGCTAGCCGCTCACGAAAAAGGAGTATCGCGGAACGCATCAAGTTCTATATACTCATTTCGGCCGCGACCTTTATAAGAGGCGTTGAAGACCGAATCCGCATGAAATAATCTTCAATGAGTTGGATGAGCACCATAAGTGAAAAGTGGTTACGCGATCCTGGTTTAGCTTCAACTTTGGGATGTCCGGCGTAAATTGGTTTCAAGATAGGAGGCCAAACCGAACGAGATCGTGATGATGGGATCATTTAACAGTCAGGTTAAATCCTAGCGTAAAGTTGCCACAGCGAGTTTAGGTCATGGCCGTATCCGTGATAGAAAGGTCCTGGTTTGACTGGCACCAAAATAAGCCGAAGAGTTGAGCTGTCGGGCCGAGTTGGATAGAAACCTACTTCCCTTGACTAAAGCGGTTTTGCATTTGCGGGGACATAATTGGCTGATTCCCCATAAGGATGATCTGATTCTTCGGGGTATCTATTGTGCGTTTTGTGGACTTTGGGAAGGATTTCCATGCCGGACTCGGTTGGAGAGGTGCATGTGCAGTTTCGTCCGGTTCCATTGATTGTGCAGGCATTGCCTGTAACGGCATCTCCCGTAGAAGGTGATTGGATCAGCGACCGAAGTTCCAAGGTCCGGTGAATGTGGTCTCAACGCAGAATAGTACCTCGCTACCGGATTTGATCATTCAAAATAGAGTGCCCCCGATGGGAAGGCACCTGTGTGTGTGTTAGACTAAAGCCGCTGCTCCAAACGAACGGCGACGGGCATCACCTATTTTATGAAGCTGTCCTTCCGCAACTTGTGTAGGTACGTCTTCTGCCAGTCACGATGCGAATGCCGAAAATAAGGGGACGGTTGAGTGGAGACACCGCCGGCGGAAACACATTTGAGGGCAATGAGTGCCCCCGTGTTGGCCTTTACAGAGAAGCATTTGAGTCACCGCACTCCAAAGTCCGTGAAATGATGAGGTGAGGGCAGAACAAGACTAACTAGGCATCCTGCGATGAAAACGAGCGCCTCAGCTGACTGGGATGTAAAGGTTTGTGGTCACGAATAATGCATAGATGAGGTCAACACTTTGCGACGGCTACCGGAGCCATGGTGGTCCGATCACGACGAGCATGTTAGAGGGTTCTCCCGCAGACACAAAGGATGAATGGAGGAAGTCCCTGAAACGACCGCCCATAATTGGGTCAGTGATAATAGGCGTTCGTAGTTCCGAACTGAATAACGCACGCCCAAATCAATGAACGGGTTTTAAATGCAAAGTGGTGGATGTGACTGGGGTTGTTCAGATCGAACAATCTCGGCTGTTTTAAAAAGATCCTGATGGTCAATCTTCCGCCTTCGGCAGGCGTGGGTGGTTCCAGATCACCGCCGGCAAAGCCCAGGCCTCGAGACCGGGCGAGCTCAATCTTCCACGGTGTGAGAGAATTCTCGGCACGCTAAGGCAGTCTACCTAATCAAACCCACACGTACCAAAAGAAAAAGTCCCAGCGATAACCGGGCAAGCACTTTATTAGTAGGAAGAACGGTTACTACAACCAACACTAGAGTACCTTACCTGCAAGTGCAACTCCTATCATCGAAGCACCGGTCTACTTCGCAGTGTTGGTCCGAGTCCGCCTTAGGTACCACGGCAGATACCCCCGCTAGCCACCTCGTATGTTCCGGTGACAGGGCAATTAGGTTGCCAAAGACGTGAATAACTATCAAAGGTATACCGACAACCAAGACCACAATGAGCAGTATCGTCCAACCCGCTACAATGAGCAAGGTTCTGAAGATTCCACCGAGATCCCGAACGGATCTCGACCCAATAAGCTCCGTGGCAAATGCTAACGACGGAATCCTTAACAGATCCTCTATATGTGTTCTCCACCACGCTCTCAAATTGTTTTGGAGTAATAATTAACGCCTTTCCTTACGCGGACTTTGTTTAGCCCCGGTTAGAGGGGTCCAATAGTTTTCCCAGAATCCCACTTCTAATTCCTCAAATGGATGGAATTCAATGTTTGTTGTTTAGGTGGCTCGGAGAATTTACTCCAACCATTCCAGTCCTATCCCCGAGCTAATGTGCACCAAAGGTAAAAATTGCAATTTATGTAATTTTATTGCTGCCATTAGGTGGCTTTTTAAATCTCAAGGAAAGTGAAATGAAACCGCAATGTAGAATGACGCGTTAAAATGCAAATGCTTAGAAACTAAAAATTTCAAAAATGCAAAACCGCCAACTTTTCAGAAAAACTTCTTTTCTTTTCTGGATTCACTAAGATTTTGCGCAAAGAATGAAAAAGAATTTCACCGATCCAGATTACTTTATATAGATACGTACTCAGAAACTTATGTAAAGAACGACTTTTCCCATATCGATGCAACAACTACCTTTCGGAACGTAAGAAGAAGCAAAAGATTGGGTTTTATTTCGTTTGATGATCACACAACAAGGAAAATAATGACAAGACTAAAACAAGAGAGGCGAAAATTCTCCTGCCAGTGCCAGACTAAACACAAAATTGGTATGAAATGCACCAAAGCAATCAAATACCTAATTTAACACTTGCCTAAAAACCAAAATAAATTGCCTATTCATCAAAAATCGTAAATGTCGCTACACAAGCCAAGGAGGAGATACCCTAACCTGGCCGGGATCAGGCAGCCCCTCATTTTAAACCTCCGAGGATATTCTCATCGGGTGGAGGGATGATCGGGCCTCTGCGCACTCGAAAAACATTTAATGTAATTCCCGCATCAAGCCACCAAAACAAATTACGGGTACCCGCGTTAAGCTCAATCAAAGTCACGGATATCCCATGCTTCTAACTCTTGCTGTGTCAGCGTATGCTTAAAAGCTAAGAAAGATCGGGAACACGGTTCATTCGAGATGTGCTCGTATTGACTCCATCAGAGTCTCTTTTCATGTGTCCATATCACTTCTATCGTAAAAACAAAGAAAATTTTCAACCAAGAAAACAAAATGCAAGAAATGACTAACACTCCCACTACTAAGATAAACCCCGCATTGCGAGGCATGGAGTCCTATAACTCGGCGAAACCTGAGAGTCCTGAATATGACTGGCGCTATCGTGTCACGCCTACCGTGCAAGAACTATCACACTAATGTTAAATCCTAATACCAACACTTGCAAAAAGACTGAAGAACCAGACAATCAACCAATGCACTCGCATTAGATCAAGAAAGCCCCTTGAGAAGGTGAAATTCTGACAGAGGAAGAGGGCACTTCCTCTTTAGCTTCCCCGAAAGTTACACGCCATCGAACCATTATATCGATGTAAGATACCCGCAGCTATAGATAGTTAGCTGGTTACCGCTGTGCCCTAGCAAAGCCGCGGTACCTCTTGCAGTCCCGCAAATGCCTACGCTACCAAAGAGAATCATATTGATAATCAGGCTCGCTAGCCACTCAATGTAAAACAAAACAAAGAAAGAAACTGAAAAATGGTGTGATTTCCAAAAAAAAAAAAAAAATCTTTCACCAAACCAAGAGACCCTAAGAGCAGAATATCCCTGCTGGACCGAGATTCCGGGTTCGGTCCCCGGAGTCGCACTCATGGTATTGGGTATTTTACCCACATTAATAAGTTAGGTTCTGCCTATATGCATCATCATGACCTTCGATGATCCTTTTTAACTTTCTACCCAAAACCCCTTTTCTCAGATAAGCACAGGAAGAATGAACTAAACTTGTTTTCCGGCGTTGAAGTAGATCCTCCGTTGAGTTGTTGTCTCTGGTTACCGCTGCCTTCTTCCACAAAGCTTTCCGCAAACAAGACAAGAAAGAAATGATATATGCATGCTACTGATCTACTGGGGGTTAAGAATAAAACATAAATCGATAATGAAGATGAGATCATGTGTTTCTCGATCTGAAAAGTATTCTTTCATCAATATAAATCAATCCATAATGCTTTCCGAGTCGGCCATCGTTCCACTATTCTGATCCTGGGCTCTTCCTTTTCTTTCTGTCCTCCAACTGCTGCCGCAAGTATTTCTCCTAAAGCTTAAGGCAAACTTGAAAAAGTTTTAAGGAATCGCTATACCTTAAGTAGTTTCTTCGGTTATCCTTTTCTCCCCTTTGACTAGTGCAATTCCCACCCTCCTTTGAGTAGGTTGTAGAAGCATAGGTTTTAGTCAACTCGCCATGCATGCTGATGAGTTTCGCTAACCGACAAAGCCCGGAAGTCCTCGCGAAACTTTCCCGATTTTGCATTGTTGTAGTACCACGGGCCGTTTTTAGGGTTAGTTCATGGATGTTACCCGCAGCAGGTGAGGACAAAGAGTTTATACCCGCTTCAAAGGAGAAGTTATTAGGGGCTGGCTGTTGTTTTCAAGTGATTTTTGAGGAATTTTCAAACATGGCTTTTGGCTAGGAAGAGGCATGAGTTGGTCTGATGCCGGGTAAACTCGTATGGTGCATTTAGGGTTATAAAATAGAACACATGTCGAGCGGTATCGTGAGGGTTCGCAATAAACTAAGTTCACGAGCAATCGACAAAACAATTGCAATAGTTATCATATACAACACTCAGCCTAGACTACTACTTTGCCGTTCTCCTACCCAAACATCGAAGTTCAATTCCGTGATAGACGATTTCATCCCCAAATAAAGGCCAACCAAATATTCAAAGAGCAGAAAAAACAACGTAAGAGAGGTAAGGGGGATAAACCAACCGATAATGCCTTCGGCGAGGCCCCACGTAAAGAGGAAGCAGGTATCCGTAAGTAACTTATGTGTGGAAGACCAATTCAATTCCATCTATGCCCTCGACTTCATGGAGGCCCGTGTTTTAATACAAAGAACAAAGAAGTCGCAGTTGACTAACTCCTTCAAAGATGGGCAAAATTTAACTCAAGCTCTCCGGGCGAAAGTGCTGAAGGGGGCAGCTAGGAAACCTGCACTCCTCCAAACAATTCATCTTCCGCGAACGGATATATGGTAAAAAGTGATGCTTTCCATAACGCACTAGAGCCGCCATCTAATATAGAAAAACCGTTTCCCCGAAGGGCAAAGAAGTTGAAATCCCATTTCTTCCTCTCCAGATCAAGAATAATTTGGGAGAAATGATGACACGCACTCCAAAAGGTGTGTTCAAGCGCTCTTCTCACAATCCAAACGCGTAATACTAACTACTCTGTAGAATATTTATTCACAAACCCTTTGTATATGTCTCATGGAGGTCCTCCAAAGTTTCCATGATCAGATGAAAGCCTTGCTAACTTCTTTAGTCTCTACTGAGACTTTTAACCTGTAAAAATTACTCATGTTAGATATGACTATTTGAAACCTCGTTTACCTTACCATGTCGCTAAGCCAGTAGTAGCGACTTCATCCCACGAAAACATTTACACGGAATATCTTCCGCACGATGGTAGACGGGCTTTGACTTATGTTATGTCGCTAGTACGCCGAAAGCCATCGGGTCAACCTGAAGTTGTTCGGGTTACCTACCCTCATCACCGCTGCTCGATGATCGCCCGACCGTATGGCATCATCTCTTTCCCTGCGGCGTTTAGGGGAAGAATCGCAGTGTCGGCAGAGGTAGCTGATTCCATCGACCAGCAATCTATTGTTAGTCGAGTTGACTTATGCACGCAAGCCGTGGTCGCTACAACAGTATTATTGAGCCGCATGAAGGCCTGATAGTGACCATTGATTAGTTGTCCTTCTCGAGGCCTGACCCAGCTTTGGGGGAATCCACGGTCCTGATGATTGATAATACTCAACTAGGTGTTGTTAATGTAGGGGTTTGTTTGTTCCCATCTTTGATGGGTACGTTCAATTACCTACCTCCTCAAGGCGACGCGTCAAGTTTATATCGACTCACCACAAGGTCGAGATTTTCCATGTTTCGCCGTTTCATTTACTCTACTTTCGTGGATCCGGTGATCCTTCCTTCCCATCAACAACGACATGGATGAGACAGGCACATTGGCATGTCCATCTTTGCTCAACAAGTAGCATACCTTCAGTCCAACAACCAGTTTACTCCCCGATCCGGGATTCCCGCACAAGAGTTGGACCACTTCTTGAACCTATCCGCTCGGTGGTCTTCGTCACCGAGTTCGCTAGATCTTAGGTATTGCCTTCTCGACGGTTTCAGAATCGGGCAATGACTAGTCCCGACATGCCTTGGGAAGATCTTCATCACGATCATATTTCCTCCTGCAGTTAAGTCAATCGAGGCGTGAGAATTCACTATCACCATGACGGGAGATCAGCCATGTCCTGTCCCCTGCCAATACGAAATTTATGTCGGTGGGAAATATGGCGCCGCCGCTGAAACTACACGCATCAATTTATCTCCTGCACCCCACGCCATAGATAATAAATGTTTTCGTTTCTGAGCATACGTAGGAGATGCCAGGCATTGACCCGAAAAGTGTCGATCATGAGCTACCTTTGTTGTTTTCAAGCTCACTTCGAGATCCGAAGCAACATCCGGCGAGACTGCAATTATGATTTTCGATCTCGGCCCCGGATTTCAATTATAGGCACCATTATGGAGTCTTCTTTAAGCCCTTTTCTTAATTTTAAAGATGAAAAGATTGTCGAGTGACCTTGTTTCTTCACACCTCGTTAAACTGGTCCATAAGAACGTTCCTTAAACGGGTCTTCCTTTAAGCCCTTTCGCATCTTTAAACATGAAAAAGATTTTTGAGCCATCTTCGCGGACCTTTCACGCCTCGTTAAACCGGAAATTTGAAGTCACGCCCCGTCTCATGAGTTTTCAATTCCCTTTTCGGGTCCAGACGGTCAACTGCATTTAACAAAGGTATACTCTATTTAATTTCAATTCTTTAGAAGAGTATGCTCAGCATACTCTATTCCTTTAACTCCGAGTTTAAAAATTACTTAAAAGAAACCTCCCCGAGTCCATATAGTTAATCTCTTCGTATCTCTCAAAATATGATAGACGCCGAAAGTGACCTTTTCCTTCACACTCGCTAAAACGGTCCGTATATAATTATTCCCTCAATGGAGGTTACAGTTGCTTTTTAGACTCCTTAAAAATGAAAAATAGCAAAGTGATCTTGTCCTTTTCACACTCATAAAATGGTTTTGAAAAGACATCTATTCGGCACAAGTTTACCCATTTTTCAACCACTCAGACTATTAACGGTAAAAAGGCACCTTAACATTTCCTTTATGCTTTTCTCGTATCGCAAATGACATGAAAAATCACCGATCTTCCTTTCTTTGGGCTCGTTAAAATTAAATCGGCGACTTACCAATAGGTTCTATCAACGATCCGCAGATCCTTAATTTTCAGCCTAGTAACTGTTTGTTTTTGCGTCTTAACACCTTGGCCACCAGAGGATTTTTCCAGAGTATCATTTTCCAGAAAATCAATTTTATGCCTTTGAGCTTAGTGTTTGTTGTTCTCGCTCTCCAATCAGAACGTAACATTCATTTATTCTTTTCAAACTAATCAAAAAATCAAATATACCCAAAAGAGAGGATGGGAAAAGTATTTTGTTTATTACTTATGACTCGCCCTTTGATAAAGCACATCCGTCTGCTGATTTAGTCAGATTTTGGATGTAGTACGACCTTAGGAATCTTTGTTCGCTATATAGAGTTGTGTCCTCCATCGCTAAGTTACTCTTCTTCCAAACATATGGAGAGTTTGCGCTATTCTCCCGCTTCGTGAGACTTAAGGATAAAACAAATATACATACCGAGTCTTTAATTTACTTGTCGGATATTGTCCAGCGAGGTTTTACATTAGCCCCAGCTACTCGCTAATATGTTCTTGTCCGGCGATACCCGACCATATTGAACGCCCAATCAAGTCTCTTTGTTCGGAATCATCAAGTCTTCAAATTTACCATCAAGATTATCAAGTCCATAACCACGAGCCGTCAAGACCTCTCGGGTAGTGCAATGCATTACTCATATTACACTCCTACCCGGTTTAGAATATTTTGAAGTTGTTGCTCGAGATCCGGCATACCACGCCAAATCATCTTCCGAGAGATGGATACTTTCTATGTATATCTTCGATTTTAGATGTAAATTCACTGCATTAATTCAAGGCTACTTTATAGTTATTTGACATGGATCTACAAGCATTTTGATTGGTAGCCATGGTTCTCGTTTATCCCGAGCATGGGTATTCCCCGTACGGAGACATTTGATATTTTTGCAGACGACTCCTCGGACCGATTCCTCGGCTCACTTATATCCGCGAGACGCTGCATTGGTAGTTAACACCAGTAATGAGCCGCCATCAGATGCCTTCTTCTCTAACTCACACATTAGGGGCATCCGTTATAACGCCTAAATCTCGTAACTAATACGATTACCTCTAAATTGCACCATCAATGATTACCTGGCATCAGGCCAACTATTGCCCTTCATTGCCAAAGCCATGCTAAATAAAACCTTGAAAAAACACTTAAATTAAGCAACCCACACCCTAACCTATCACAGGGCGCGTTGGAACGCTTGCTGGCCTTCTACTGCAAGCATTGGAACGCGGACTGACCCACTACAGCGAACGTTTACCTAACAAAGCAAAAAATCAGGAAAGTTTCCGCCGGGACGAAAAGCTTTGGGTCAGTTAAATGGAACTCCCAGCCATGCATGGCCGAGAGTTCGTCCAAAACCCTAGCTCCTTCTAGCCTATAAAAGAAGGGGTAGGGGTACTATTCAAAGAGGGAAAATCATAGGAAAGAAACACTGCCCAATTGTCGAATCCGTTTTGTCCCAACCCTTTAGCCTTTCCTCAAGCTTTAGGAGAATTCAAGCAAAGCAGTTGGAGGACAAAGAAGATGAGGAGCCCAGGATCAGGATCAAGGAATGGTGGTCGATATCTATAATCATTGTAAGTTGATTCATCTTGAGATTAATAAAAATATATTTTTCCCATCCCAAATACACGAGTTTTATATGTTTTATTTGATTTGTGTTTAATCTCTAACCCTATAGTAGAACAATAGCATGCATGTGTAATTGTGTCTTGATTGCAGGATCTCTTTTTGGAAGGAGCAGCAGAAGCAAAGAGATAAAGCTCAATGAAGGATCTACACCAACTGTGGATAAAAAGGTTAGTTGGTTCTTCCCATGTTTGCTTATAAAAAAAGTTTTTAGGTTGGGGTAGAAGGTTAAAGGTTATTTTTGAAGGGTCATGATCTGCATGCAAGTTTAAGCCCTAGCTTGTTAGTCCGTAGGGTAGAATAACCCCACAACACTAAGGTGTACCGACTCATTTCCCAACTACCCTGGGGCTACCGCTACCTTAACCAGCACGAAGACGTAGCCAGTACTTAGCAACGCGTTGTCCTAATAGGTTGCGACCGCTATCCTCTGAGATAGACCGAAAAAATTGCACGCATATCTGCCAGCAGCGCAATTACGGGAGGGGAAGGGTTACCTTGAAACTCAGACCGAACGAGGGGACCTAACCAACAAATCTGAAAATGCATGCGCCCTCTTCCAGCTAAGCAAGGATCGGACCAAAAAGGTAAGGTAAGAACCCGAACACTCCAATACTGTGCGGCGTGTGTTTGGTGGTAGGAAATCATCCGAATCACTGGAACTTGGGCAGGACCACATTCAAAGTCTTCTACCAAATCCATGAGGGCCCCTTATTCCCATCGCATGCGCAATGAACTCAAAGTCTGAGAGGGATGGTTACTAGGGAACAATTAAACTTGTGCCCTGCAAGGAACAATTTGCACATGGCTGTGATTCATAAAATCTAAGAGCTTAAGGAATAACTGCAAAGACAGTAACTTCCCTCTGAATGGATGGGGCGATCCTGGACAGGGACATTAGCATGCATGGTTGGGGCCATTCCTGGAAAGCCAAGACGCTAAGGGTTTTTAACATTTCATTTTCCTTTTTTTTTTGGACTGTCGACTACACTTAAGTCTCCTAGACTTCTTAAGCTAGCACACAATGCAAAACTTCTATCCCTAACCCTTCATACAATTCGACATTTTGCAGAGATTAAAGACCATTAACAAAAGATGAATCAGACAGAAACAGGCTCGCTGGTAAATAATAAATTCACATATAAATTTCGCCAGATAAATGATGAAGACGGAAGGAAAAGAGAATGATCAAAATTTTCATCCAAGTGTAAATTCGTCCCTAGACTCAACATAGGTATAACATCGCCCCAAAAAGTTAAAGAAAATGCAGAGAGGGAAGGTAAACGTTGTCCTGTAATTTAAAATCTGTCAAGGAGTGGGCCTCTAGGCTAGCTAACTCATATTTACCAAGAATTTAAGTCCAATGGTACTGCAATTTCTGTTGGACACACCTACCACACTTAGAGGGGGGTTGAATGAGTGTGGGGCTCTTTTTCCCAAACCTTCTCTCTTGCACAAAAACTCATCAATTAGCATTCAACATTTATTCATTACCCATTGTTGTCATTTATAACCAGTTAGATGTGAGCACATATCAACAACATATATCAACAATATATCATCAACAAGTCATCACCACAATGAACACA
>SNQJ01S0151529.1:9194-32105 GCA_010110895.2 Picea sitchensis
TTTATATTCATTTATAACCAGTACATAATTCATATTTTTCACATGCACACACACAATAGGAGTTTTCATTCTTAACTTCGACTTTTAATTGAGGGGGGGTCAAAATAAAGAGTTACTCCTTTTAACAGTACTCCGAATGGAG
This sequence comes from Picea sitchensis, assembly GCA_010110895.2. Lineage (NCBI taxonomy): Eukaryota > Viridiplantae > Streptophyta > Pinopsida > Pinales > Pinaceae > Picea > Picea sitchensis. Next base: position 9,337 of record SNQJ01S0151529.1, read on the forward strand.
TTTCTGCGCAACCCATTCATGAGCCCAAGCAGGCCAAGTGTTGTAACCATGCTCTGATACCAATTTGTAACACACCCACTATGGGAACTAAGATTTTTCACCTTTTTCTTTCTCCTTCGTTATCGAGGGACAAAGTTCTCAAATTCCTACGAGGTTCTCGCATAGGCTAGGTCTTTCAATCGGGACCTTCACCAAACCAATTCACTGGTTCTTTCGTTGAAAATACATCGTGTGTAATTCATGCATCAAGTGTAGGATTTACTTCCATGTGTCCATCGGTTGTGACCCCGGGCTAAGCCAATAGGTGCCTTTCGCATTTCAGGACTTCAGGAACCGGTAGTTCGAAATGCAAGGGAGTCGAATTCTTCGACTCTTCAAACCCCGAAACCCGAAATCCTTTTCACACCAAGCCGCTTCGGGATTTCACGATGTATAAAGATGGGAGTTCATACCCTTCGGATTTTTGGGTGCTGCAACACTGAAACCCACATTTCTACTAAGTTCATTTTGGGGTTTCGCAAGTCGGGATTTTGTGATATGCGAGGATGAGGGGCCTCACATCTAGGATACCTGGCAGCTGAAACTCCGAAGCTCATATATCCTCTAAACTCACTTCGGGGTTTCGCAAGTCAGGATTTTACGATGTGCGATGACAAGAGGTCTCGCATCTGGGTTTCCCGGGAGCCAAAACTCCAAAGTTCATAAATATATGCTAAGCTCGTTTCGGGGTTTCGCAAGTCGAGATTTCGCGATGTGAGATGATAAGAGGTCTTGCATCTGAGTTTCCCAGGAACTGAAACTCCGAAGTTCATCTATATACGCTAAGCTCGTTTCGGGGTTTCACAAGTCAGGATTTCGTGATGTGCGATGGCAAGAGGTCTCGCATCTGAGTTTCCTTGGAGTCGAAACTCTGAAGTTCATATATATATATGCTAAGCTCGTTTCGAGGTTTCGCAAGTCGAGATTTTGCGATGTGTGATGACAAGAGGTCTCGTATCTGAGTTTCCCGGGAGCCGAAACTCTGAAACACCAAACTCTAGCCATGCTATACCGTTTAGAGGTTTCTCATATCGGGATTTCACAACTGACGAGTACAAGGAACTAACCCTTGGGTTGTCCGGGTACCGAAACATCGAAACATCCAAACTCTAGACACGCTATGCCATTTCGTGGTTTCGCAAGTCGGGATTTCGAGACTGGCAAGTACCAGAGACTTGCCCTTAGATATCCCGGGTGTCGAAACACCGTATCTCTTCCATGCTATTGTCCTTTCGGGGTCTCGCAAGTCGGGATTTCAGAAATGGCGAGTACAAGGAAACTAACCCTTGGGTTTCCCGGTTGCCGAAACACCAAGACTTATCCACGTTATACTTATTTTGGGCTTTCGCAAGTCGGGATTTCGCATCTGGCAAATACAAGGAAACTGACCCTTGGGTTTCCTGGTTGCCGAAACACTGAAACACCAAGACTTATCCATGTTATACTTATTTCGGGGTTTCGCAAGTCGAGATTTCACATCTAGCGAATACAAGGAAACTGACCCTTAGGTTTCCTAGTTGCCGAAACATCGAAACACCAGGACTTATCCATGTTATACTTATTTCGGGGTTTCGCAAGTTGAGATTTTGCATCTGGCGAATACAAGGAAAGTGACCCTTGGGTTTCCCGGTTGTTCTCTTCCTCTTCAAATTCAGTGGTTTAAAATTTTGAATTAGGTCTTAAATTTTTAGTTATTTAAGGTGCAAAGTATAGATTTCGGTGTACGGGGATTGGCCTTGATTAGGTCGCGTATACGATGAGGTATACGCTCCTGTGTGAACTACAGAGGGTATATATTGAGCCCTACATGCGACTGTGTGTCAAGGAAGCCGCGTACAGGCACACAAATGACCAATGCTAAGGGTTATAACTCAAAATTCTAATTGTTTTTGACAGGATGGTTCTCGAATGGAGAGTGAGGGAACATGAGGAGTTTGATTGTGTTGTAGACCGAGATCCAGGGACCCAAATGGCCTTAAAACGAAGTGGTTTGTATAAGTTTCGGGTGCTCAAAGGAATGAGAGCCCAGGTGAGGTTGTTGGAGATGTTGGTGGGTTACTGAGACCCTTATAGTGAGAGATTCAATCTCGATGGGCAAACATTGAGAATTGAAGTGGAGGACATTTACTTTATGGCTGGTCTATCACGTCGGGGGGAGGTTATGAACCTCAAGTCGCGGGGAGCAGGTAGCAGGATGAAAATAGAAGAATATATTGACCAATAAACAACCTCAGTCTGAAGATCATTGTCCTAGTGTTCGGTCTCATTGCACGAGGCATTGAGGCCGCTCATGTACTATACAGTGCAGTGTGCGAGACCCACAGTCTATGACTAGTGTACCTGAATATTGACAAATGTGAAGAGCCAGTTGACAGAGTGCAAGTAGGGGGGTGGAAGGAAATTTTGGGTTTGCCTCCATCTTGTGCAGCTTCTTTTTCGAGGGATTTCCAGGTTTGGGACCTAGAGTTGAGATTCTTCCTAGGGGACCTCATGATGTAGGAGCATCGCTCCAAGCCCAACTATGCACCAACTAGCTAGTGTATCAAAGTATGCATTCAATGGAAGGAGAGAGGCATAGCCCTCTCGTTTTTCAAAATTTGAAAAAATTGTATTAAATGTTGTAAGGCTGGTAGAGCCAAAAGCCATGCATGTGAGCAGTCTTTAGATAAAGGTTTCCTAAAATGGTTGTAAGGATGAGATCTAGATCCGATTCGGACTAGATAGCCATTCAATGTAATTCATTGTAATTAATGAGAGTTGGTGAGGATGGAGGGAAGAGCTCACATTGACTTTGTTACAGTCCGAGCTCACATTGTAAAGAGGCATTTCAGATTAATACAAACAGAGAATTTTTTCCTGCATGTTGTTGTTCATGTGTTTATGAGTTCATGAATGAACGTCTCTATGTGTTGATGATATGTTGTAGATGTATGTTAGATGTGCATTTACAGGGATAGATAGATTTCCCTATCTATTGAGTTCTTTGATTTTCAAGTTTGGGTTCTTTGTGGTTTCATGCAAGAGTGCATGACAGAGTACTGTGGTCTCTGAAAACCAGTGTAGGAGTGCACTTTTGAATTCTGCGGAATTTCAGACAAAGACGTGCCAGGAGGGCACACTAGCTAAAGTCATTAACTCAAGGAAGAATCCTAAAGGTTGTTGAACACCCTCAAGGAAGAACTGTACAGAGGAGAGCACAGAGAGGAGAAATAGAATTGCTGAGAATTCTGTAAAGGCTCTACCAGGAGGGCATTGAGAAAATGCACAGGATGCATTGAGCCAGTGCATAGAATTCACTTCTGAATTTTGCGGAATTTGGACAGAGTTGTGCCAGGAGGGCGTACCAAAGGAAGTATTAGACCCAGGGAGAAACCTCAAGGTTGTTGAACACCTTGGAGGTAAGACTGTGCATAGGAAGGCACAAATATAATAGAATCACTGAGGGTTCTGTGGAATCTCTGTCAGGAGGGCATTGAGCAGTTGCATAGAGTGCACAGAAGAACTCTCTTTCAAGTTCCGAGATAAGGGAAGTGTCATGGGGAAGACACTCACAGGATTTCTGAACATCCTGTAGGCTTAACAAGGCGTGCTTGAGCAGGAAGTTGTAGAGGAGGGCACTTCCACCCCTTCAAGGAGAGGAAGGGACAGAGACCATTGAAGTTCGAGCAGTTGAAACTCAAGCAGGAAGAAGACTTGTGCAAGGAGTGCACCGGGCTAATATTCGGGTGAAGTGGTGATAGACAGTTGTCAGAATGCCCGTCAGGCACAAGGAGTGTGCAGAGGTGAGAACTTGTCTCAAAGTTCTTAAGCTCAGAAGAGATAGCACAATTATGTGCAAGGACCCTTCAAGGAGTGTAGAGGTCGAGAAAACCCTTCGGAGGGTTCAGAGTTTGAGAAGCTCAGGAGGAGGAACGCCTCTTAGAATACAGGCAGGAGCTAAGGTTACAGGCTTTGCAGTAGAGACAAAGGCTGAGGCCTTTTGGAGCAAGAAATCTTCCAAGGAATAGGAAGAAGGGCATGCTCAAGGTAGAGCACATCTGTCGTTAGATCAACTGGAGAGGTGAGATCTGGACCGTCAAGTTTCACGTCCAGACAACAGGAGGAGAGAGCACAAGGAAGAGAAACAGATCTGGGTCGTCAGATCTAGTGCAAAGGACCGATAGTCGTTGGATCTGAAGGAAGGCACACAGAGTTTAACCTCTGGGAGGTCGCGCAAGAGAAGAGCTGAAACAGATGGTGGGAACACTTCATGGAGAAGTGTCGAAAATCCCATGGACTATCGGATCTCACAGATCTGTGAGAAGGTTAAGGATGAATGTCATTTTGGCATTTCGGTATTTCAGAGTTCGGAATTTCGGCAATCCCGATGACAAGGAGCTGGGGCACTTTGCATTGAAAACCACGAAGTCGCGAAACGCGATGTGTTCTTGGAGCAGGGCGTGGTCCCGGAGGAAGTAGCCATTTCGACATTTTGGCATTTCGGGGTCCGGGAGATCGAAGGACCAAGAACCATCTGCAGCCGGAATTGTGGGATCGTGAATTTCGAAATCCCGAAAAAGTGAACCGTGGTCGGGTAGATTTCGGCATTTCGGGACCCGGGTGGTTGAGAGGCCAGGAGTCGGGAGATGTGGCTCTTGACTCACGAAATCGCGAAGCCCCGAAAACATTTGGAGGAAATAGCACGAGCCAGAGCCATTGAACCCGTTTCGGTATTTCGGGGTTCAGGAAGTAGAGGAGGTGAGATTTTGGAGTCACTGCATCGTGAACTCCTGGTTCGCGAAATCCCGAAAAGATCTGAGCCCATTTCGGCATTGAGCCATTTCAGGAATTCGGGGAATGGAGTGACCAGTGGTTTGGGCCGCTGCGTTTCAAACTCCCGGTTACCGAAATCCCGATATAACCACAATGTCGTGGTCGCGTGGAGGTGAAGCTCACACCTAGTACTTGTTCGCACAGGTGGGGTTTTCGAAGGACCTGTGGATCGGATTCGTGGGGTTCCAGTGAGGGCTCGAAAGAACTATTTCAGTTCTGGGGATTCGAAGAAGATCGATCCTGTGCGGATCTCGGCCCGAGGGTAGAGGGTTTGCGTAGCAATAAAGTGGTATCAGAGCTTGATTTTGTCTATATATTGCAGGCAGAGGGAGCCAGAGGAAAAGGAAGACAGAGTGTTGAAGCTCTATGATGATTGTTGCAAGGTGCGCAGTAGTCAATAGACAGTTAGGAGGACTGTAGGAAAGGCTAGAAGCACTCACGGCTGCAGAGTGACAACAAGTTTTCTAGGAGGGCAGACGGGAACAAGAAGATGCCTATTGAAGGCCATGGACGCGGTGGAAAGAAGAACCACCAGCAGCAGAAGATTGCTTTGTTGGATGATGGGTGTGAGTAGACTGGTAGGTCCAAACCTTCGGACTTCTGGAACAAGTGAAGTATAAGGGATATTAGTGGCTTGGCTGATCACTTGCTTGTGTCTCAAACCCCATCTCGGAATCCATATATTTTTATATTCATCCCAGGGCAATCTATCTGTAATGTTTTCAATATGCTCAGTATCATTTCTGAGCTGGATAGAGATAACATTTACATTATGTACAACTTGCAAATTTTCTCTACTCAGGAAATCAGCTAGAGAGTTTGTGGAACCTTTTATATATTCTATGGAGAAATCAAAATTGCTGAAGAGTGCTTGCCATCTGGCAAACTTGTGATCACCTGGATTTTTAAGTTCTTTACTAAGAACCTTGCTCATTGCTGCTGCATCAGTTCTCAAGATAAACCTTTTATAAATCAAATAAAGCTCAAATTTATAAATAGCATTCAAAGCGGCTTTAATTTCTTTTTCTAATGCAGTATAGTTTTGTTCTGCAGCAATCCATAATCCAGAAGCAAATTGAATAACCTCTTCATGTCCCAAAACATTTTGTTGTTTAAGGACAGCACCCCAACCAATTTGGCTAGCATCACTTTCAACAATCTTCAAATAATCATCATTGGAGACATGAAAAATAGGCAGATGCTTAACCTTAGCCTTGATGTTTTGTACAGCCCGAGTATGTGCTTCATTCCACATAGGAGGATCATTCTTTAGTCTTTGATTGAGGAGTCTTCTGTCTGTGGCACAATTTTTGTAGAAATGGCTGACATAATTTAGGCTTCCCAAAAATCTCTGCAATTGAGTTTTGTCAAGAATTTTATCTGGGAATTTATTTGCAAATTCAATTGCATGTGATTGGAGTCTGATTTACAAATTCAATTGCATGTGATTGGAGTAAGTCGTTGGGCTATTTCTTCATCCAGGGTTTGGCTTATAGTAAGACAGTGAGAGTTAGGAGGCAGAGGATTGGAGAATCTACTCTCAGGTATAGCAGTATTACATTGTTCTATGTATCCTAGACCATAAGCTGGACTTTTTGGTGTTCTAGCTCCTTTATAACAGTCTTGGAGTCTAGGATCTAGGTCTGCTATAGATGGCATATAATGAATCATTAGACATTGAGTAGGTTCAGACTTGCTAGTACAGGACTCAATACAATTTTGTACAGACCTGACACAATCCATTTGGACTATTTCTTATTTGACACCGAAAGGGAGGGCTTTGAGTGTTACTAACTGCCTAAGCGAGTGTTCACACAGGCTGCTAGCCGTATCCCCAGGTCAAATCAAGAAAGCTTCAAATAGATTTAACAGAAAAACTGCAACTTTTATACAGAGACAGACGATATTTACAATGAACAGAGCGAGAGAGATGTTCTCATTCATGGGGATTGCCCTGCTTCTGCATGGTGTCCCAATATAATCTTCCTTATAAGGAAGATGGACAACATGTTTCTTTTGTTTCCAAAAAGCAAGAGGATTTTCTGAACAAACTAAAGTCTCAAATTTCTGCTTCAAGGATTCAATACGGGCTTTTATCCCAGGTTGATTTATCCTTTCTTGGATTTTGAGATGAGTCAAGACTTCTTTGATTTCATTTATCTTCTGAGCTTTTAGCATCAGAATCTCAGCATCAGTAGTACATCGAGGGACAGAAACAAAAGGTAGTTTGACAATTTTTTGTCCTCCTAGAGTCACAAAATAGCCAGACTCGTTCTCGGAGATTTTGACTGAACCATGAGGTGATACAGAAGCAAAGAAAGGAGTTCCCAAAATACAGGCAGTGGGTATATCTGCTAAATAAAACTTTAGCTTTAGGCAATGCTTTTCTAGACAAAGAGTAGTTTCAGGAATAAAATAGGACAGATTGGTCAAAACATTTCCCAACCCTGAAACTTTAAGATCTGTTTTATGCCAATAAGCAACTGGGATCAAATGTTTGTTGAGCAAATTTAGATCAGATCCAGTATCTAGCAGAGTCTTTAGTTGGAAGTGAAGATCTTGAATTCGAAAAGTAAGAAGAACATGATAAGATTGGTGCTTAATCTTGCAAAGATTTTTGTTTTCTTCTTCCTTTTCTTTTGGCTTTTCTTCTTCTTCTTCTTCCTCTGGCCGACAGTGGTGCCATCCGTTTTCCGTGGGTTGTCGTATCAACTCCACAGTGTAAAAATGTACATATTTGGTCTTGTCAGTAATCATGAAGACTCGGAGCACTTCTCCGACTGTTGGTGAGACTTGACTCACATCTCACATGATTACTATGTCAATAAAGTTTGTCGGTTCGTCCTTTACGAGACTCTTGCACGATACCTCGTTGGGACCCTTAACTTTAGTCTTTTCAGGGAATCCTGCGTGACAACCCTGCTTTCTAGTACAATAATATGTCCCTCGGATGAAATAGTGTTCTCGTGATTCCTTATGGTGGCCAACATATGGGGCCCCGAGTCACTTCTCTTATCCGAAATACTTGTGCTCTACTCCTCTTCCTTCCTATATAAGGAGAGGATGTCTCTCATTTTATTCATTCGCACTTTGAGAGTTAGAGTCTTAGAGTCTGAGTCGACTAAGCTCCCTTCTCTTGAGCTTTGAGTCTTTCTGTCTTAGGATCTCGGGAAAAGCCTGCGCGATCTGGCTCAGCCAGCGTGAACCTAAAGTGGCTCTGAGATATAGTCGAGTCTGTCCAGTGTGTCTGTCAGAGAGAGATCAGGGCATCCTACCCAATATTGTAATACCCGATAGCCGTGTTCGGCTCTGTAATAACACTCTGATATTCTCTATTACTTCCGCATAAAATGTTCTCTTGATACATGTCTATTGCAATCGCTGTGTAAATCTTGATTCATCTTGTTTATTGTCTATTGCTTTGCGTCCTGGTGCAAGTGTGATGTAGTGTGAAGCATGCTATGAGTACTTGGCCTTGGAGTTCGGGGAGAAGGTTGTCCAGAGGAGCATTCTGATAAGCCGCAGTGAAAGCTGGTAGCATAAGTCCTGCTTAGGCAAGTGGCCGCTAGGGCAGCATTGTAGGCTGAAGGCGAGTCGTAAGGAGTGCAGACGCTCAGTTTCAAATATCTTCACCAAGGGTGGGAAAGTATGCCGCACTGGAACTTAGCAAGGAAGAGACGACAATAACAAGTGTACATCTCTTGACGCACATTCCGAGAGTAAAGGCTAGCAAGGAAGAGACGACATGTTCAAGTGTTGATGACCTGTGTGCAGTCAGCCGGGTCGCAAGCTCAGCAAGTTTCAAACGATTACCCCCTCAAGGGAATCTACTCCTTCGGAGGAAACCTCTGCTTACAAATGGTATCAGAGCCATCAAACATCTTTTCGTGCTGGGTATGAGAACATCTCTCTCGCTCTGTTCATTGTAAATCTCGTCTGTCTCTGTATAAAAGTTGCAGTTTTTCTGTTAAATCTATTTGAAGCTTTCTTGATTTGACCTGGGGATACGGCCAGCAGCCTGTGTGAACACTCGCTTAGGCAGTTAGTAACACTCAAAGCCCTCCCTTTCGGTGTCAAATAAGAAATAGTCCAAATGGATTGTGTCAGGTCTGTACAAAATTGTATTGAGTCCTGTACTAGCAAGTCTGAACCTACTCAATGTCTAATGATTCATTATATGCCATCTATAGCAGACCTAGATCCTAGACTCCAAGACTGTTATAAAGGAGCTAGAACACCAAAAAGTCCAGCTTATGGTCTAGGATACATAGAACAATGTAATACTGCTATACCTGAGAGTAGATTCTCCAATCCTCTGCCTCCTAATATGAAAAAACCAGCTATTGAAGAAATGTTAAAATACTTCACTGTTATGACTGGTTGTCCTAAAAACCAGTTCGAAGAAAGCTGGATAAAAAGAATGACAAACTGGGATTTGTTCACAAATCCTGAGGCATAAGAGTTTCATCAAAGTACTCCTTCCAAAACTAAAGAAAGTCTAGCAAATAGTTGGAAGGATTACATGCAGAATAATGATTGCTGGGTTTCATTCTATGAATGGAAAAAGCAAACTGAAACCCATATCGGCCAAGTCACAGGAGAAACCAGTACTCCTGGACATAAGTGGAAAGGGATAGATGGACAAACAGTAGAATCAAAAACAAACTTCCCTCCTTTTCAGGGAATTCTTTTAGAAAATGAATCTACTCAAGTAAAGGCAATTCCATTATTTCCTGATACTGGTAATCAGCTGTCTGGTATTGACAAAAGAGTCCAAGGTTTATCAGAACAAATTAATTGGACTAATTCTGCCTTAAGAGGCATGGCTATTCAGGTATACCAGACAGTAGAATGTGTAAAACCTGAGCAGATGATTGACTTACAGGTATCTACAAATTCTGTAGTACATTCTACAGATCATATAAGAGATAAAGTGGAATCCATGAATTCCAAACTAGAAGTAGTCCTGTCTGAAGTCATTGAGAAACAGTCTGAGAAAAGAGAGACAATGGAAGAATTAGGGTCTGCTTTGAGTTCTATTGGAAAATCCCTAACAGACCTAAACAAAAAGAAAATTGACAAACCCATTCCTTCCTCTTTCCTCAGAGCTCCACCTCCCTTGTCTATAGTCTCTCCTGTATATAATCCTGCTAAAAGTACCCTTAAAGAAAAGTTTTCTATATTTTTTCCTCCTGAATCTTCTCAGCCAGAATCCTCAAAGAAAGAAAAGGAAGAATCTGTTTCCCTTGTCAGTATCAGCAAACCTCTTGTTGATAATCCCCATTTTAAAAGACCCTCAGCTCCTGACCTGGTAGGTAAAGGCACCATTCCTGACACACTTTCTTATGCTGATGAATGGTACCAAGAATGGAATTTAGATGGCCTATCAGTAGGACAGATTCGTCAAGTTATTGACAGAATGTTGGTCTCCTACAAAATAATGTGTATGAAAGGGAAAGGAGAAACTGAAGCTTGTAAAAGCTTGATTCAATGTTTTACTGGTTCTTTGAGTAAATGGTGGGAGATCACTTCTTCTCCACTCATGCTTCAAAAAATGGAAGCAGAATATTTAAAGGATGAACAAGGAGATGTAGTCTACCATACTAATGGAAATCCAATGAGCAATATGATAGGCGCATTAACAGCCCTAATCTTAGAACATTGGTGTGGAACTGAGACTGAGATCTCAAATAAACATGAAGCTGTTCTCATGAATATGAAATGTAGAAAAATGTCAGAATATGAACAGTTTCACCAAGAATGGACACAGAGGATTTATGAAGTCAGAGAAAGTACAAATGTCCTCTGGAAACAAGTGTACATGGCAGCACTTCCCAGCAGATTTGTTGATTATCTCAGAATCACAGATGTTTTTACTCTACCCTATGAAACTTATACATGGGGTGAAATATACTCTATAATCACAAAAGCTCTGATAGGGTTGTGCACAAGCATTAAAATGCAAAGATCTGTTTCAAAGTCTTCCTATTTGCCTGACCAAAAATCTGTGTGTGAACAATATGGAATTTTTAACACAGATGTTATTCCTAGACAAAAGAGGAAAGTCTTCAAGAGAGAGAAAAATCATAGAAGTCCTAGCAGAGGACGCTCTCATAGTCCAGAAAGACGTTATAAATGGTTTCCTCATTCCCACTATTATGATCCCAAGGACATCCATCTGAAAACACATAAAGCAGAAGCAAGACAACAACTTACTTGCTGGATCTATGGGAAGCCAGGTCATACAGCAGCAACCTGTCCTGACAATGAAGCTGCTAGAAAAGGAAAAGGCAAGCTCTCTGAACAAAGGGCAAATGAATTCAGACAAAAGAGAGCAGAAGAACAAAAGCATGTAAGATTTGGTTGTAGCAGATGTAGAGACCCTACCCATGACACAAATGATTGTCCTCACCATCCTTTTAAAATTGAATCTGCTCCTATTCTATCCTCTTGTACAGCTCCCAGCCTTTCTGACTATGATTCTGATTCTTCTAATTCTACCCTTCTTGTTAATACTTCTTGCCAATGTGACAATCCATTTTTTTGTACTTGCTCAGAGTCTAGTAGTATTGTAGATGAAAGACCTAAGGACAAGCTCAAAGTCTGTATGCATGCCTTTCATCAAAATGAAGAATCTCGAATGCTTGCACATATCAAAGGCCTTCCTGAAGGTAGCATGAAGAAAGCCTTATTAGATACCTATGTCAAAACTATCAGTAAAGGATCTAGTTCTGAAACAAAGAAAACTCCATTGTTTCTAGAAGCTTCATATGATAAAAATATTAAGACTTATATCAAACACAACAGAGAACCAAAACTCCAAGATATATCTGTTGTTGATTTATATCGTCAAGTGAAAGACTTGAAGCAAGAAGTCTCAAAAATAAAAGAACAGTTGAATGAAATACAACATCAGATGGACTTCGGATCCTTTGAAGATATATGGGCCAGAAATGAAATCAATAGGCTTCAGAAAAATAATGCTACACAAGCACCTGAATTGGAAGAAGTTCCAGAAACATCAGGCATTGCACTTCCAGATTCACCTGTACAAGGCATGGTTACTACTTTTTCTAACATGCAGGTCTTACCTATCTCTTACCAGAAGTATTATGTAAATATTACAATAGAAATTTCTGGTGTACAGTTTTTATTAGTAGCACTTATTGACACAGGATCTGATATAAATTTGTTCCACAAAGATAAGATTCCTGTGAAATATTGGAGTCCTAGCCATGGTACTTGTGCTGGGCTAGGCAACAATAATGTGAGCTTTGAATATGAAGTATCAAGAGCTAATATTTTACTTGAGGAATACAACATTGGAATGAGATTTTATATGGGAGAAGCACCTGTTGACTGCATTCTTGGAACTCCCTTCTTATCTCTAGTTCAACCTCATGGATCATGTCAAATTGAAGGACAACCTGGATACTTCATTACAGTCCCTAGTATATTAGAAAAAGCTCCAAAAGTCATACAAATGCCTTTTGTGTCAGAAAATTCTTGGCAACTTGGTTATCTGCATTGCAATGTACATGTTAAACAGTTTAATCACCAGACTGGCAGAGATGAGCTTCATTATTATGATGACACTACCCCTTGGCACATATTTAAATCAAACTGGCATCCTACATGGCAGTTAAGGGGTTCAGAAAGGATTGATTTAGGATTGCCAGGATTTTCGAGGAATACATCTCCCACTGTACTTCCTCCCCAACATATTCTTGGCCAAATGAATCTGGACATAATCAGAACCAGTAGAGAAAAGTTGATTGATTTAGGTGATCTATCCAGACTCCGAGTTGCAGAAACTCAATGGTATGACCATAATATCAGAAGTTGGTGTAGATCTCCAGTCTATCACTCTTTTCAAATTAATCATATGAGAAATGTTGCAGAATGGCCTGAAGGAAATCCTGAAAATCTGGTTCATGGTCTTAACTATGAACAATATAAAACCTGTTGGTATAATGTTTTTCTTTGGAAAGGAAGAATGGAATTCTTCTATACACAGATAAGATTTGCTCACAGTTTTAGAGAATTTGAAGAACCAGATTGGTTACTTGAATGGTGGGAAACATTTGGTTTAGACCCAGTCAATGTTAATCCTCAAGTTGCAGAAACAGTTAGCATGTTTGAACCGTGGGCAAGAAGGATCAGAACTATTTCAGATTTATACTCTGAAAATGAATTCTTACATATTTTCATTGAAGAAAAACATCCATGGGCCCTATGCACCAAATTCATGCTTGAAGAACCTGACAACATTAATGAAGATCCCATACTTCTCCGACAAGTCTACACTATGCACTGGGATCCATACAACTTTAACTTTCAACAATGGGATCGTCCCCCTGATTGAAAGGAGGATTTATAAGTCTAGATGGCCGACAGTGGTGCCATCTGTTTTCCGTGGGTTGTCGAATCAACTCCACAGTGTAAAAATGTACATATTTTGCCTTGTCAGTAATCATGAAGACTCGGAGCACTTCTCCGACTGTTGGTGAGACTTGACTCACATCTCACATGATTACTATGTCAATAAAGTTTGTCGGTTCGTCCTTTACGAGACTCTTGCACGATACCTCGTTGGGACCCTTTGCTTTAGTCTTTTCAGGGAATCCTGCGTGACAACCCTGCTTTCTAGTACAATAATATGTCCCTCGGATGAAATAGTGTTCTCGTGATTCCTTATGGTGGCCAACATATGGGGCCCCGAGTCACTTCTCTTATCCGAAAGACTTGTGCTCTACTCCTCTTCCTTCCTATATAAGGAGAGGATGTCTCTCATTTTATTCATTCGCACTTTGAGAGTTAGAGTCTTAGAGTCTGAGTCGAATAAGCTCCCTTCTCTTGAGCTTTGAGTCTTTCTGTCTTAGGATCTCGGGAAAAGCCTGTGCGATCTGGCTCAGCCAGCGTGAACCTAAAGTGGCTCTGAGATATAGTCGAGTCTGTCCAGTGTGTCTGTCAGAGAGAGATCAGGGCATCCTGCCCAATATTGTAATACCCGATAGCCGTGTTCGGCTCTGTAATAACACTCTGATATTCTCTATTGCTTCCGCATAAACTGTTCTCTTGATACATGTCTATTGCAGCCGCTGTGTAAATCTTGATTCATCTTGTTTATTGTCTATTACTTTGCGTCCTGGTGCAAGTGTGATGTAGTGTGAAGCATGCTATGAGTACTTGGCCTTGGAGTTCGGGGAGAAGGTTGTCCAGAGGAGCATTCTGATAAGCCGCAGTGAAAGCTGGTAGCATAAGTCCCGCTTAGGCAAGTGGCCGCTAGGGCAGCATTGTAGGCTGAAGGTGAGTCGTAAGGAGTGCAGACGCTCAGTTTCAAATATCTTCACCAAGGGTGGGAAAGTATGCCGCACTGGAACTTAGCAAGGAAGAGACGACAATAACAAGTGTACATCTCTTGACGCACATTCCGAGAGTAAAGGCTAGCAAGGAAGAGACGACATGTTCAAGTGTTGATGACCTGTGTGCAGTCGGCCGGGTCGCAAGCTCAACAAGTTTCAAACGATTACCCCCTCAAGGGAATCTACTCCGTCGGAGGAAACCTCTGCTTACAAATGATACGGGCGAGAATGAAGGAGCTTTCACTGCAGGTACAACAGAACAAAAAGACACATTGGGTGTATGAATGGCCTCTGAGGAGGAAAGCAAAGTGGCCAATCAAGAAATTGTTGGCCAGAAGACAACAAAGGCTGTTGAGGAGGTGGTTGAGGTATGTGGAAAGCCTCAGGGCCACAGAGGAGATGGTTCATGCCTGTGAACCAGAAGCTGGGAGAAATCTCAGTGATGAAGAGGAAAGATCGAGTAGAGATCTCATAGACGGCCAAGTGGGCAGAGATGGACTTTCAAATTGCCAGGCGGGCAATAGAAAGAGATCAAGTGAAGGTCTCGTATACTGCTAGAAGGGCGGTGTTTAAATTTCAAATTGTCAGGAGGGAAATGAGATGAGATCACTGGAGGATCTCATAGACTGCCAGGAGGGCAAAGAGGAAATCTCATATTGCCAGGTGGGCAAGGGAGAGAAGATGAGACTGTCTGAAAGTCTCATGAACTCAGGGATGAGTTTGGATCAGCAAGAGGAACTGACAAAGAAGTTGAGCTCAGAGGTGAGTTCATATCAGCAAGGACAGCTGATAGAGAAGGAAGATCAGAAGAGCATTCTGATGATTGGAGGGATAAAGGTATTCTTGTCATATAGCCCAATTGAGGCCAGCGTGTGTGTTGCCAATGCAACAACAACAGAAAGATAGCCAGCGGTGACTGTCATGATGAAGGAGAAGATATCAGAAGTTGCCCAAGGAAAAGAAGACGAGCACACAGTTGACATGCTCACTCCTTGGGAGAAGGAGCTAGAAATGTTAGAGGAATGGCTGAACAATCTAGAACCAGTAGACGACTGTCGAGAGCTGAAAGTCATGCAAATGTTAGCAGAGGAGCATTCCGAGGAATCGCTTAGAAATTTCAGCCAAGGAGCTGAACAGATGATGACTGTAGTGCCGAGGTGTGCAGCATAAGATGAATCAGAATTCCAGTCTGAGGAGCAGTTGGAGGATGCTGGAGATGCACCACAGGAGAACTGGCAGAAGCAAAGCTGTTAGAAGGGGAACCTGAGAAGAGACTCAGTGATAAGACTGCAAAGCTGAATTTTGCAGCAGGGTGGCAAGTTGAGGCCATATAGGAAGAAGATGGCATGGGAGATCTAGTTGATCTACCCATTTTCAGGGAAGGAGTGCAGTGGAGTAGGCTGCAAAAGGAGAGCCAACCCAGGGATCATCTAGACGAGATAATTGAGGAGATCAGAAGGCTAATGATCAGATCAACAGAAGCAGTCAACAAAGGGAAGTTGAGCAGAGGAGAACCTACCATAGCAGCAGGATAGTAGAAGCAATAGCAGCAGCGAAGCGATGGAGCGAATGGACAGCTCCAAAGAACTGTTTGGGATCCAGGTGGATTTCAACAACCATGTTGGGAAGCTCATGAGCAGGAGCTCATGAATTTCTCACAGCAGAGGAGTATGATGCTGGAGCATCGCTCCAAACCCAGCTACGTGCCATATAGCCAACACATCAAAGCATGCATTCAATGGAAGGAGAGAGGCACAGCCAAAAGCCATTTTTCAAAATTTGAAAAATTTGTATTAAATGTTGTAAGGCTGGTAGAGCCAAAAGCCATGCATGTGCGTAGGCTTTAGATAAAGGTCGTCTTAAATGGTTGTAAGGCTGATATCTAGATCCGATTCGGACTAGATAGCCATTCAATGTAATTCATTGTAATTAATGAGAGTTGGTGAGGATGGAGGGAAGAGCTCAAGGAGCCCCTCTTTGTAAAAAGATCTTCTTTGTATCTAGATTGAGTTCAAGAAAAGAAGAAAATAAAGAATAGGGAGAGAGAGGAAGTCGTAACTCTGTTATAGTCTGAGCTCACATTGTAAAGAGACATTTCAGATTAATACAAACAGAGCAGTTTTTCCTGCATGTTGTTGTTCATGTGTTTATGAGTTCATGAATGAACATCTCTATGTGTTGATTATATGTTGTAGATGTATTTTAGATGTGCATTTACAGGGATAGATTTCCCTATCTGTTGAGTTCTTTGATTTTCAGGTTTGAGTTCTTTGTGGTTTCATGCAAGAGTGCATGATAGAGTATTGCGATCTCTAAAAACCAGTGCAGGAGTGCACTTCTGAATTCTGCGGAATTTCAGACAAAGACATGCCAGGAGGGTGCACTAGCTGAAGTCATTAACTCAAGGAAGAATCCTCAAGGTTGCTGAACACCCTAAAGGAAGAACTGTGCAGAGGAGAGCACAGAGAGGAAAAGCAGAATTGTTGAGAATTCTGTAAAGGCTCTGCCAGGAGGGCATTGAGCAAATGCACATGATGCATTGAGCCAATGCATAGAATGCACTTCTAAATTCTATGGAATTTGGACAGAGTTGTGCCAGGAGGGTGCACCAAAGGAAGTGTTAGACCCAGAGAGAAACCTCAAGGCTGTTGAACACCTTGGAGGTAAGACTGTTCAGAGGAAGGCACATAGATAACATAATCACTGAGGATTATGTGGAAGCTCTATCAAGAGGGCATTGAGCAGTTGCATAGAGTGCACAGAAGAACTCTCTTTCGAGTTCTGAGATAAGGGAAGTGTCATGGGGAAGACACTCACAGGATTTCTGAACATCCTGTAGGCTCAGCAAGGCGTGCTTGAGCGGGAAGTTGCAGAGGAGGGTACTTCCACCCCTTCAAGGAGAGGAAGGAATAGAGACCATTAAGGTTCGAGCAGTTGAAGCTCAAGCAGGAAGAAGACCTATGCAAGGAGTGCACCAGGCTAATATTCGGGTGAAGTGGTGATAGATAGTCATCGGAAGGTTTGTCAGGCACAAGGAGTGTGTAGAGGTGAGAACTTGTCTCAAAGTTCTTAAGCTCGGAAGAAATAGCACAATTGCGTGCAAGGACTCTGCAAGGAGTGTAGAGGTCGAGAAAACCCTTTGGAGGGTTCAGAGTTTGAGAAGCTCAAGAGGAGGAACGCCTCTTAGAATACAGGCGGGAGCTAAGGTTACAGGCTTCGCATCAGAGACAAAGGTCGAGACCTTTTGGAGTAAGAAATCTTCCAAGGAATAGGAAGAAGGACATGCTCAAGGTAGAGCACAACTGTCGTTAGATCAGCTGGAGAGGAGAGATCTGGACCGTCGAGTTTCACATCCATACAATAGGAGGAGAGAGCACAAGGAAGAGAAATAGATCTGGGTCGTCAGATCTAGTGCAAAGGACCAATAGTCGTCGGATCTGGAGGAAGGCGTACAGAGTTTAACCTCTGGGAGGTTGCGCAGGAGAAGAGCTGAAAGTGCCGAAAATCCTGTGGACGGTGGGAACACTTCATGGAGAAGTGCTGAAAATCCCATGGACCATCGGATCTCACAGATCTTTGAGAAGATTAAGGTTGAATGTCATTTTGGCATTTTGGCATTTTGGGGTTCGAAATTTCGGCAATCCCGATGAAAAGGAGCTGGGGCACTTTGCATTGAAAACCCTGAAGTCACGAAATGCGACGTGTTCTAGGAGCAGGGCGTGGTCCTGGAGGAAGTAGCCATTTCGTCATTTCGACATTTCGGGGTCCGGGAGATCGAAGGACCAAGAACCGTCTGCAGCCGAAATTACAGGATCACGAATTTTGAAATCCCAAAAAAGTGAACCGTGGTCGGGTAGATTTCGGCATTTCGGGACCCAGGTGGTCGAGAGGCCAGGAGTCGGGAGATGTGGAGTACCGACTCGTGAAATCGCAAAGCCCCAAAAACATTCGGAGGAAATAACACGAGCCAGAGTCGTTGAGCCTGTTTCGGCATATCGACATTTCAAGGTTCGGGAAGCAGAGGAGGCGAGATTTTGAAGTCACTGCATCGTGAACTCCTGGTTCATGAAATCCTGAAAAGATCTGAGCCCATTTTGGCATTGAGCCATTTTGACAATTCGGGGAATGGAGTGACCAGTGGTTTGGGCCGCTGCATTTCAAACTCCCGGTTACCGAAATCCCAATACAGCCACAACGTCGTGGTTGCGTGGAGGTGAAGCTCGCGCCTAGTGCTTGTTCGCATAGGTGGGGTTTCCGAAGGACCTATGGATCAGATTTGTGGGGTTCCAGTGAGGGCCCGAAAGAACTATTTCAGTTCTGTGGATTTGAAGAAGATCAATCCTGTGCAGATCTCGGCCCGAGGGCAGAGGATCTGCGTAGCAATCACCTCACGATCTAGCCATGACATGGTGGAAAGAGGTGATGAGGCGATAGAGAGGAGGTAGGGTTCTAACACCCTACAATGAGGACTTCTTATAATGGTGGCGGCGATAGGTCATCGCTCTAGGTGACTATCCCTACGAGGGGATCAACTTCAGAGGAGATCTAGACATGTCACTTCCACCAGGGTTCGCCTACTATGACATAGGTATGTCAATTTTTTTTTACATATTTCATTTTTTTTTGTATTTTTGTATAATTATGGAAAAAATATTTTTGGATAGTGCTTAAGTATTGATTAGACTTTGCGTTCTGTAGACGTGGGTCTGTGATGGCCTGAGGGTTTCCCTCAACATCGACAGAGGAACCAGGGAGATGAGGCGGAGGGAGGAGAGGCCGAGAGAGTCCTACAAAACATGCAAGGCAACCTGTCACGTTTGACTCGCAGAATACCCATGGTTCATGTAGAGGATCTGCCTAAAGCCATGCAACGACAATTGGTTGGTGTACCCAGAAAATGTATACGACTTTTTCGGTAAATGTAGTGGCTTTCTACGACACACATCCAACGCCACAGACATAGATGTCGTGGGATATTGTAATACCAGATGTATGTGTATTGAGGGTGTTAGCCCCATTTTGTATTATAAACACCATATTTTTTGAAATATATAAAAGAGGATCTTCGGCTTTACTTATATTTTACAATATGTACATTGATTAAATGGTTTTCTTTTCTTTTAATTATGTGACAAATGTCAATCTAAAATAAAGTTAGCATAAGCATCGGATACATGATTAGAACTCCTAGGAATATGATAATATGTAATAAAATCAAATTGTTGTTCTAAAAGACGTAGCCGTAGGAATCGTCGGAGTAACATAGGCTACATTTCTGGGCTCGACCAACCTATTCCCTTCATAATCTTCTAACTCATAGGCTCTTTTTTCTAGAACACGTCGCACGATATAAAGACCATGCCACATGGGCTTAAACTTGCCTGACCCCGGTGTTTCTTTGGCTTGATCATATAAGAGGACCAAGTCACCCTCGGCATACAACAAATGATAGACAAACTTATCGTATTGGACCTTGACACATCATTTGTTTGCCTCGATAGTCATAGAAGCGTCTCGACGCTGCTCATCAAGACTCTCTAGGTGTACAAGGCATCGCTCGAGATCGGAAGTGTCAGGTAAGAGCGCGACTGCCAACTTAAGAGAAGAGATTTCACATTCAATAGGTAAAATCGACTCCACACCGTGTACTAGTTGGAAAGAGGAAAATCTGATGGCAGTCACCGAGGTTCGGTATGCTCAGAGTGCAGTATATAGCATGATGTGCCAGTCGGATTTACTCTGAAATACGACTAACATTTTTTTGCAAAATGGTCTTGAGAGACTTGTTGACGACCTCTACTTGTCCATTTTCATTTTCCTGGGGATAATAGGGAGAAGAATGACCATGTCTAAACCCCATCTTAGTTGTTAGTTCTTCCATCGTCTCATTCTGAAAGTGTCTGCCATGGCCAGTGACAATCTCATTCGGAATACCAAACCGGGCGATAATCTGATTGAATACGAAGAACATTGCAGTCTTCCCATCGGACTTAACTGTGGGCATGGCCTCGACCCACTTGGTAAAGTAGTCAACGACCACGATAATGTGTTGATGCCCTCCAGCCGAAGTTGGGTTGCAATCAACGAAGTCCGCCCCCAACTTGGTGAAGGGACCAATGGTAATGACTGGATGAAGAGGGGCTAGATGCAAGAACATTTTTCAAGTGAACACCTGGCAGGGGTGACACTTTTTAACTGCTTCAATGCAATCTTTAAAGATCGTAGGCCAGAAATAACCGGCTTGCAATATATTTTGGGTTGTCGCAAGACCGGATAGATGACCACCACAAGCCCCACTGTGGCAATCATTCAGAACAGACTCGGCTTCTGCATGAGTTAAACAATGACGCAAGATATTGTCTATTCCTTGACGATACAATGTGTCACTGATGATAGTATATTTCTTAGCTTGGTACCTTATACGTCGTCGGTCATCTCGCGAGAGATGCTGAGCGAACTTCAAGGTTTGAAGATAGAGAACGATGTCTCTATACCAGGGGTCAGGCGACAAGACAAGAAAAATGTGTTCATCCACAAATGAATCAACATGGATAATGTCCTCATCTAATCATGGGAAATTGAATATCAACTCCGCAAAGACTAGGGATTTCTTATCAAGACAAAACTCTTGTAAAATGACAATCCACTTATTATATTTTCCCCCTATGATAGGTCGGGTCAGGATGTATTGAAATGGATTGACATCAACAACCACTATAGTATTGCAAAGTAATATATAATGATGCAACCGCTAGACTGCGTGAACGACAACCAAAACTAGCTTTTCAATGTGAGTGTAATTAAGTTCAGGACCGAGTAAAGTTCGATCGAGATAATAAATGACGTGCTCACGGAGCTCATCATCCTTATGAAACAGAACCATACCAATCGTATCATCAGATGTGATGATATAAAACAAATAATCTATACTTTAGTCAGGAGGATTCAGTAGAGGTGCCGACACCAAATCTTTCTTCAAAGCATCGAAGGACTCCTGGGCTCACTCATCCCAGATAAAAGCGATGTTCTTCTTCAAAAGATGCATGAAACCTTTAGTGATAGTGGCATAGTTCACTATAAACCTACAAATAAATTTATCTTTCCCCTGTAAACCCTAAAGTTGTCTATTCGTGCAAAGGGGAGGAAACTAAAGTATTTCCTTAACCTTAAGTGGATCCACGATGATCCTAGTCTCAGAAACTAGAAAACCTAAAAGACGACCAAACTAGTAATGACATCTTTTGAAAACAAGCTGAAGGTGAGTAACATGATCCGCTCTCTTGCGAGAGTGAGCAACAACATCATCAAGGTAAGCTTCGACCATGTGCTTAATATCGTGAAAAGCGAAAGTCATGGCACGCTGAAAGGTTGAGGATCTAATCGATGAAAGGTGTGGGGAAGTTGTCTTTCGGACGGGCCTTGTTCAGGTCACAAAAATCCATACATACATGGATGGTTCCTTGCTTGTTATCTACATGAATGAGGTTGGATACACATTCGGTCAAGGGAACCGGGTAGATGAAACTAGCATTGATTAGTTTCTCCACCTCTACCTTAATAATAGGGGCCTTTCGAGGGTTGATAGCTCTAAGATGTTGTCGAACAGGTTTAATATCTAGATAAGTTATAATCTCATGTTCGACAATACGAGGTTCGATCCCTGGCATCTCTTCATAGGACCAAGCAAATACGTCTCGAAATTCCTTGAAGAGCTCGGTGTAGATCAGGATTTCCTCTGGTGAACAATCTGCACCGATATTTACATTTTCAACGTTACTAGGGGTACGAGAGATGTCAATCATGACAGTAGGAGAAATGCTCGCCATATTTCCTTTAGCATAAATGTCATGCGTATCAAGTGGAACTACAGCGTGACCGACTATCTCACTCAAACTAGATCGAAAGTTGGCTTGTTCAATTCTTTCAAGCTTTAGGAGAAAATAAGAGCGGTGATGTAGGTCATCCCAAGGTTTTTCTGAACCATTCATGGCTTCGATGATGGCTTCGTCCAAGGGAAAAGTCTCATCAAGGAAATCATGTGAACAATACAATGAAGTGGCCCACACGGGCCTAGACACAAGATCCTCCTCGTCCGTCGGTGAGGGAACAGGATCGAGATCAGCGGAAGATTCAAGAACAACTTGATACGCAATCTCTGCTGCTGATAGTGGCATGTCCATACTATCATGCGACTGACCTTCACCAGACGAAGTCTGGGAAGGTAGGGTCCACAGATCATTAAAATAAGACGTGTGGAAAGGAATGGACCTCCTAGTCAAGATGGGTCTATTGGACATGACATAAATGTGATGGTTCGATGCCGAGAAGTCGAAAGTACCCATAAGGGAAGAATACATTCTGACACTAATATTCTCAGTTTTCGGCTGAGAATTGTTGATCACAGGGATCAACGGTCGAAGAGATGCATTAGGACTAGAGTACACAAAGGATAACTGATCGATCGTCACAATCTTCCCTTCATGAGGAAAACAAAGAGTACGAAAGATAGACGACATGACGATGATCATAACATAACTCCAATTGCGACCTAGT
>SNQJ01S0151530.1:0-23062 GCA_010110895.2 Picea sitchensis
AGAGCACTAGAGGATGTTTGTGAGATCCCTTGCTATATTGTCAAAGAGTAAGACTATTGTGAAACCCTAATTTGTATTGTGAAGGGTACAAGTCGGTCCTACTGTGTAAAGATAATTAATATTGTGTAAAAGATTAATTATATTATTGAGTTGTGCAAGTTGGCCCTATTGTGCCAATAGACACATCTATTTGATGAGTTAAGTCATGTATTTATTAGAGAGATACATCCCCATTGAGGATCATATCTCATTCACTCAATGCTTAACTTGGTGAGCTGAAATTTAGTGCACACTTCTTATGCACTAGCTCTCTTGGTCATAGAGCACCCTCTTGTTTGCACTAGGGTTTATGGTGTGAGGGTGATCTTCTCTTGGCAATATAGTAAAGGGTTGTTGGGTTTTTCCCTTGTTTGAGAAGGGTTTTCCCAGGATAACTTCTTATGTCTTGTGCATGGTTATTCTTCTTGTGATCTTGGTTTACTGCAGCTATTGTGTTGTTGCATTGTTTATGGTTCAAGTTAATGCTAAATTGAAAAGAAACTATATGTGCTTGAGTCACCGTTAAAAAATTCAACAGTTTCAAGGTCTTATGTTATTGCTTCCAAGATAGGTCAAAAAGCTTGTCGTAGTTGGAGATTCCATGGTGATAATTCGACAGCCCTCAATAGCAAGATCTTCCAACTTGTCTAGGTTGCTAGATGAAATTAGTAACATAATCAAACATTTCGATCAAATATCTTCTTACCATGTCCTTTGTCATCAAAACTTTGAAGCAAATGACATGGCAAATAGAGGTGTTCGTTTGAATCAACGTCAAATGACCCAAAATGGGGGTGAAATATTTTTGCATTGTCTCCCATGACAATTTCCCTTATCAAATTGATGGATAAGTGGCGTTTAAATCAGATCAGTGTGGAAAGGCGTTTAACTCACTCCATCCCCCCATACACATGCCATCTCCCAACATGCTCAGGACTTTAATAGTAGGAGGTTTGGGACTGCCCAATGGCGGTGGACCGTGGAATAAAGAATTTGTTTATGGTTTTATTTTTCCTCATAGCAATGTCTTGTGCAATTCCAGGGTACTCTGAGAGGTGTGTTCGCTCTCCCTTAGTGGCACTACAAAACAAGTTTGCAGTGGCACTATGGAGGTGGAATGGTTTGTGGTTGAATGTGGTCTGGCTGAGGCTTCTTGCAAGAAGGAAGACCAGGGTTTTGGTGCACCTATTTGTTGGCATGTCATCTTTTCCTTCAATGAATAGTAGGAATCGTTGCGGTGGGGGCAACGCATCTGATATAGTTGGATTCCGTAGGCTTATTCAAAGACAAGCTCGCCGACTGGAAGGCTTTATAGTCAAGCATATCACAATTAGCAACCAATGTTCAGAACCAAATGAGGGAAGTGAAGTACAAAATCTATAATTTGTAGTTGAGGATGGATATCCAAAATTCTCAGATTGAAAGGCTGATATCTAAGCACAATATGTTTGTTTAGATAATTCTTGATTCTGCTAGAAGCCCCAAAACATTAGCGGCGTCTCCAAGAGACACGGCCATTGAAAAAGATATAATTCACTAGGTCATCAAGCCTATGCAAATTGATGAAGCTATTGGAAAGGAACAAACTTAGAACCAATAAGAAGTTTCCAATAGGTGTTTTTCCCTGCTTTTATCCAGGACCATGCTTTGCAAGTTTATACTATGGTAGTTTATTGGTATCCAACACGTTGAGACACTGCTAAGGAATGTGTCAAACCTGTGTTTGACACATGTCCTAGCATGTTACATGCCTAACATATGGGATATGGACATCCAAGTCCCTGGGGACATGTCTTGTTTCCAGATAAAAAATGATAAGATCTTATTATTGAGTAGTTAATTTTCTTGAGTCTTTTGCTTTCACACCCCTCTTTCCATTTGGAGTGAGTATCAGGATGCATGGTTTTCAATGAGAGGTATAGGTTGCTTACAATTTGTCCATGAAAACAAGTGTGAGAAGGCGTGTTGGACCTGGTTAGACAACCATTGGAGTTCTTGTAGTTCAAGCTAATATTTCCGCAAAATCTGTACTTACAGTTGTTTTAATAAAAGTGACATCTATTCGGCAGCTGTATGTCATTGATTCATTGTGTCTCTTGTGTTACTTTAATCTATTTAATTGGTCAACATCAGGAATTACTCCCTCTTAGTCAATTTTCTAACTCCATAACCCATAGGATTCAAGACACTGAAGTCATTATTCTTTATTTCAATATTTAAAAGTTGCTGGCTTTTATATTTCTGCATGCAGTTCTTCACTTCTAAGGGCAGGTTTTCATGTCTTAACAACAGATTTATATCCTTAGCTGAAATTTGGATTTTGGCTTGCTGTTTAGTCCATGTTAATGCAGATTACAGGTCTGATATTTCAAATTACAGCTAACATTTATTGATCTTTAGGGTTCACACTTCGCTTATAGGTTGTGTAGGGATTCCCCCGTGTTTAGCAAGCACTAATCCGAAGTGCAGGGAAACTGTACAAGGTGATAGTGTACATTCTCTAATTATCATTGCACCCTTTGATCCATATATCCTTGCACCCGTTGATACATCAGGCTCCAACATCCTGAATGGCCCATCTCTTATTTAGACATGTTGCAGTTAGATGCTTTTCTCTCTCATATAGCTCCTTAATCCTGTTATCCATAAAAGCTTTACTTTACACTACATTCCTCCAAG
The DNA here is from genome assembly GCA_010110895.2 of Picea sitchensis. Classification (NCBI taxonomy): domain Eukaryota; kingdom Viridiplantae; phylum Streptophyta; class Pinopsida; order Pinales; family Pinaceae; genus Picea; species Picea sitchensis. Next base: position 2,719 of record SNQJ01S0151530.1, read on the forward strand.
AAATTTTTCGGTTGACATTCTGAATATTGCGTTGAATAAGTTTAATGAGATGTCATATCTCTTCACCTTTTACATACTCGATTTGAATATCCTTTAGCCACTCTAGAATTATGGCAAAAATGGAACTTGGTTGTCACTTTGTTAAATCAAAAGGCACCATCTGCAACAGCATTTTATTTACCCTTCCAATAAAAGATCTCAAAGTCCTGGCTTGAAAGTTACTAACTTATATCCATTAAATAGAAAATGACTTCTGCTGCAGAAATTATTTTAAGCTAAAAGATTTTATCTTTACTAGAAATTTAATTCCTAGAACACATTGTCTGAATTTAATGATGCTATCCATAACAGAAAAAATTTCCTTATTTAACATAAATGATAAACTCAACATGTTCTTCCTGTCCGAGTTTGCTACTTTTAGAAGCCATGGGGTGCCTCTACAACATCATTGTCATTCTTCTGTAATTAACAAAAAAAGACATGTTAAACAAATAAAGGAGAGATTACAGAACGACAACCTGCAGCAAAATTTGTCTTTGCAGCTCTTCAGTATTTCCTTTTTCATTGCTTTCATCTCTAACTAAATTTTCATCAATGTGCCCGTCTGTAAATTTATTGGTACAATCATTCTTTCGCTGAATTGATTTCCCAGAAGATAAGGTAAGCTGTTGGCGCAGCAAAAGGATAGTCTCCTGCAGCTCATTGTTTTCAGAGTCCTACACCATGAAGAAGATATTCAAGACATGAAACAAGAAAAATATTAAATAGCACTTTAAAGACACTAAGTCAAAATAAAACTCGCAAACAGAAGACTAGATTTAACATTAGTGCATAAACAATTATAACACTAGATAAGTGTGCAAGACAAAACAATAATCAGTTACCTTTCTAGAGTGAATATATCATTCATTGTCCCATTTACTTAAAAATAAGAGGCTTTATAACACAATTGAATATTATCATCTGAAAGAATGCTTCTTAAATGAACAAAAGCACACAGTATAAAAAAATCACTCGCATCTATTTGGCCTTGAGAAATTCAGAGAATACTCATGAATGTTGATTTTAACATTTTCATCTGTCCAAATCTTCTGAATACAATTAAAGTAAGAGCAACCAAACTGTTCACCTTCGCTTGTAGCTGTTCTTGGAGGATACGATTGTCAGCAGACTTTATCTGCATCCATGTATAATTTCAGACTTAGATAGGTTGTCTTTAAAACGTAAACATATAACAAGTCAAATATTCCAGAAAAGAGAAGAATACAATTTGCAATATCAAAAGAGAGCAAAGGGAGAAACTGCTACAACAGTAAAACTCTGAATTCTTATTCTAACAACCTAGCATACAACAGGAATTGAAGCATAGCTCAACACATTTGGGTAAATATAATGAAATTTTGCTTGATTTGACTTACCTCCAGCTCAAAACCTTTCTCATTGCACTGGCTCATTAACTTTGCAATTCTCTGCATACCAAAGATCTTGTACAATTGTCAATAATGTCAATAACAATAACCAACGATAAACAGGCATACAGGAATACTGCATCTAAGGATTTGAACACAGATGCTTTCACTATAAGCAATTTCTACCCATGCATGTCAAAATATCTAACCTAATTACTTTTCTCATGCAGCACATAGATATCACAAGTAAACTGTGTTAAATTAATAGACATGACAAATTTGTCAACAAATATCTAACAATAGTAAAAGCACAGTACCTGTTGCGTTTCTGCTGGCGATGCATTATTTGCAATGGTTTCTCCAGCTCCAGTAATTCGCTGCTCCAGGACTCTCATTTGCCGTTTTTTGTCTTCAATCTCATCCTCCAATTTTTGTATTTGACCCTTCATATTAAACTAACAATTAGGGGGTGTTGATCCAAACTGCTACAAACGACAGAGTTACACTCTAGACAGATACTGACCTTCCTGAAGTACTGTTTAGAGAGTTATGATAGAAAATATAGGAAGGATGCATTTTAAAATTTAGTTAACAACAGTAATAATAACAGCATACTTGAATTTTAATGTCCTCTGGATTCTTTGCAGCTTGCTCCGAAAGACGTTTCAGGGAACTAGTACTAAAAGCAACCTCACCAGCCAGCATCTTTACTTGCTCCATGAGAAGATCCATCTGATCCGCCATAGTTGTGCCAGTCTGCATCCCCACAAGAAATATATATACTAAATACTAATATATTGATATCATTCTAACAGAGACCTGCATGTGATTCAGCATTTCTAAATTTGCCAACATTATCTTGCAAGACTTCAATTGAATGAAAATATGCACCCATTGTAAAGGCATAAAGATTGTGTGTATCAGGAATATATATATATATATATCAATGTTTTTAGAACTGGTCCGGTTCAAATCGAATCAGTCAAACAGACCGAGTTGATGGCAGGCCAAATCGACTCGGCTATGGAACTGGTTCAGTGGCCGATTTGGCACCAAACCGGCCGAGTCAAAGAACGAGTAGACCGGTTCAGTACCAAACCGGCCTACTCGGCCGAGTAGGTACAGGACCCAACCGCACGCATTCTAACTTAAGATAATCAATTTTTTTTAATTAAAAATCTAAAAACCTAATATCTAAACCCCTCCAACATGCAAAATTCATTTTTCTTAAGAAGTGTTTGACTAAAAACATTGGCAATTAATGGTAATGTTCAATTCTTAAAGTAAAAGTTGACATCTCCTTTATCTTTTGACATTTCCTTTATCTTTCAATTTTATCCTTTCCTTTATCTTTACTTTTTATTGTTTGCCATTTCCTTTATCTTTCATGTTTATCCTTTTACTTAAATTTTTAACATTACCATTAATTGTTTCAGGATGTTTGCGAGTGGTTCTTGTTATCCACCAAGTTGCACTAGGATGAACTTCCAGCGAGCTGCCAAAGATTGAACAACTCCTTGTTCAAAATTCAAAGTTTAGAAGTTCAGTCGATCTATCAGTCCACCTTTTTTCCGCACTTCCATCCCTCCGAGGCATTGTAATAAATGACTTGAGCATGAAAGTTGTAAAAGACTATTGGTCACCTAAAACCTGGGCAGGAGCATGTACTCTAGAGTGTGTTTTCTTTTTACTTGTTAATTATTTCTTGCCTATCAGGCGATTAATAACTTCTAAGTTTTTTCACTCAAATTGACTCCAAAGCTGGAGTATGTGCTGGTGGTTAGGCCTTGGCATGGTATAACCAATGTCTAGTGTCTAAATGTATATGATTTCATGCTAAGTTATGTTTATTGAGTCATATAGAAATTGAGCTATGTCCCCCATAGGTTTTTTTTAATGTTTTAGTCAAATAAAAAATTTCCCGTAAAAAAGACATTTTAAATGTAAAAGTCAATAAAGTTGTAAAAAATGCCATCAGTCAATGTCAGAAGCCATGTTTGTGCTCATTTTATAAGCCAAAGCACCCCCTAAACCCTTATTCCCCTTTTGTCGAGGCAAAAAAGTGATTTTAATCACTCAAAAATGTATTTTACTCTCAAAAAGACAAAAAGGGAACTTTAATTAATTTTCCTAATATTTAGGGGAATCCCTAAAAGTTAGCAAACATGTCGGAAACATGTTTTTCCTTGTCTGGAGCAGTGTTGCCAGAATCGGACCGGAACCGGTCTTTTTCTTTGAACCGGCCGGTTCCGTACGGAACCGGTCAAAACCGGTCAAAACTGTCAAGAAGGCCGCGGACGCAAGATAAAGATGTTTTTTGGTTTTTTTTTAAAAGATTAGGGTTGGGCCCAAGCTTGGGAAGCTTCTAGAATTTCTAGAGGAAGCTCTAATAAACTTATAAAGGCAACCCACCTCTCTTTCCTCCACACTACTCATTTGGCATCTCATGAGTTTTTGAGCTAAGTGGGTTTCTTGAGTTTTAGAGAGTTGATTGTGTGGCTGAGTTGGGGAGGTTGCTAGCTTGCTTTGGAGAGGTGATTGGTGGGCTCTTTTGAAGAGTTATTTTGCCTCTCTTCTTGAGGTTTATTTGGAGAGTTATTTTGCGATTTGGGAGCATATTTGGAGCTATTTAGGAGCATATTTCTTGGACAGCTTTGGAGGCTTCTTTCTTGGGCAAATTTGGGCTTGTTTCAAGGTATGTAACTATGCCATGCCAAAAATGTTGTTTTTATACAAAAAATTGTTGTTTTGGGGTTAGCATAGCTTCATTACCAAGTGATTGATAGGGCATTAGTTTTGTAGTGTGTCAAAAAGGGGTTGGTAGAGGTATTCATAGAGATCAAACAACATCAGCCCATGCAAGAGAATAAACCATGCTTGAAAGTTTCTGGTGAACTAAAAGCTAAGATGATGGGCCATATTGAAAACTATCAAGATAGAATGCCTAGTTTTGAGAAATCCTTTGTAATAAGAAGGTTCGAAAAGAGGTTGGGAGAAGTAGTGGTGGAACTCAATTTTATAGTGATCTTCAAGATAGAATGACTAGTTTTGAGGAATCCTCTGTTTTATTATGGAGTATCCATTGATGTCCTTATACAAATCCTAGAGAAGTAGAACATGTTGGTGGGAGTGGTGCTGGTGCATCAGGATCCAAAGGCCTCGTGGTAACCTTGAATCATTTTTTTTACCCACCATCCCCGGTTCTCAACCCACCATTGATGCCAAATGGAAGAAGATAGAAAAAGAGGCTGCTTGGGAATGCATTGCTAGGTGGTGGTATGATGCAGACATACTTTTCAATGCTGCAAGGTCTGTTTTGGATGTTGTAGCTTCATGTGGTCCGGGCTTCAAGGGACCTAGTTGCTTGTAAGTAGGGAAAGATTAAAATCCAAATAGAAGTTGAAAAGAATAAAAAGGAATACCTCCATGAGAGTTCAAGGTCTGGTCTAAGCGAGTGCACAATCATAATACGATGGATGGGTGTCCCGTGATGCACCATTCTAACTTCGCATTGCCCTAAAGACTATGTTCCCTTAAATCGGTCGATGCATCGATCAAGTAGAAAAGAAGATGCAAATTTACTGGCTAGTCTTTGGATGCTGAAGTAGTTGAGGAGGAGTAGAGGAGTGCGGAGAATGTTGTCACGGGTTATCCTGAGGATAGTGCCTCAAATTATGTTGCAGCTGGAGGATGTTAGAGGAGAAGCATCTTACCATTTGGTGGACTCCATGTCCAGCCCATTGTTGGACCCTCATGCTTGAGGATATTGGGAAAATTGAATGGGTGAAAAAAACAGTGGAACAATTTAAAAGCATAACAAGGTACATTACAACCACTCATGGGTTTTGAACCTTATGAGAAAAACATTGATGGAAGAGAGCTTGTCAAGTTAGCTATCACACGTTTTGCAATGATTTTTTTTACGTTGCAATCCATGATTGACAAAAAAACCAACCTGAGGAAGATGTTCTCTTGTGGTAAGTGGAATGCATCTGATAGAGCAAGAGGCGAGCAAAGAAATTGTTGAAAAATTTTGAGAAATCATTTTGGAAAGGGCAGAGGAGATAGTGCTATTTAGTGCACCTCTTGTGAAAGTCTTGAGTATGGTGGATGGTGATAAACCCACCATGTTTTTTGTTTATGAGGCCATGGATCAGGGCAAGGAGGCATTAAAGGAAGCATATCAGGGTAAAGGCAAAAGTATCTTCCTTTGTGGAGAATCATTGATGAAAGATGGAATAAACAACTCCATCGGTCTTTACATGTTGTTGGATATTACTTGAATCCCAGGTAAGTAGGAAGTAATTTCAAAGTTTTTAAGAGGTATTATTAAATTTTATTTACATAGAATTTTTAAACTTTGGCTAATGTTTCAAAGTTCAAACTCATTGACTCTTAAGTTTTAACTCTTTGAAGGTACCATTACACAAGATTTTGGCGGATGGGAGGTAAAAAAGGCTTATACAAATGCATTTGGCACTTCTGGTCCTGATTCGGTCAAACAAGATGGGAATACTACGACTCTTGCATTTCCAATGAGGTATTGTTACCCTGGCATGGCTATGGCTATTGGTGAAGCAAAAGATCCACCAAGTGCGTAATTGTAAAGTCTTTCAAAGTTCAATTATATTATTCATGGCAAAAATTAAATCAAACTTTCAAAATCCTTTGCTAAATCTCTTTTGTCTTTACATGCGGCTTATTGGTGGTAGCAATTTGGTAACCCGATTGCCATATGAATTACGAGAAATTGCGGTTAGTATATTGACCATTATGCAATATACAGGTGTGAGCATAGCTGGGTGTTTTTGGTATACACACGCAAACCGTTTAGAGCAAAAGCGGTTGAATGATATAGTCTTTGTTCAGTATAACCTTAAGTTGAGGCGCAACCAATTGATAAACAAGACCCCTGAATCAGTATGATGTGGATGATGTTGATCCCTCATCGGATTGGGTTGTGGAGACTCGGCCAGCAGCTTTTGACCATGAAGGCCTTTCATGGATGGATTTGGATCACGAGCCACATCAAGAGAATGTATTGCCGTCTTTTCTGACTTTGCATATCTTTATACGGATAGGGGAATCAAGCCAGGCTCATAATACCCTTGTTCAATCTACTCATGTTGAGAGTGTAGAATCAGGTGATGACTCGAGGTCTAACTCACGATTCCTCTGAGGCTTCCTTTGATTATCTGATTCAGTTATTAGATTGTGTAGTCTTTGACTCTCTAGAGTTATTTTTTTGCCATTTAGAGTCTAGACTCTAGAGCCTTTTTAATGATGTATCTTGATTCGGCTTATCATATGTATTATGGACTCATGAAGTGCACTTACTCTTAGTGATATTTTAGTTTTATACACTATTACTTGTTAAATATATATGAGAAACTTTGCAGAATTGTGTATAATGGTTTTGGAATACGGATTCACATGGATGCACAATATGAATATATGAGAAACTTTGCAAATTTGTGTAATGGTTTGGAATCTGGATTCTTGAATTGGATTCACATGGATGCACATGAATATATATGAGAAACTTGCAAATTTGTGTATAATGGTTTTGGATTCACATGGATGCACATGAATATGTTTTTTAGAAAAATTGAATATTTTATGTATTTTTAGAAACCCGGTTTTGATCCGGTTTTTTCAGTTTTTCGGTTAGGTCGGTTACGGTTTTAGAGATTCGGCCAGGTTCGATGACGGTTGATTCAGCAACAGTGCAGGTCTCAGAAATGCAGTTAGGGAAGCGCTACTCCCTGAAGCCAAAGATTGCATGGTCCCCTGAATTGTGACATGGCACATGGGTGGAGATCTCAATGAGCTCACACGCACCTCCTCTTCTAGTTGGCACATTCTCCTTTGAGGCTAATCCCAGCTGAGGCTCCAGCCTCACTCACCTGCCACCCCACTTCTCACCCCTTACCCTCACTCATCTGCCTACCTCCCCATTGCTCACATCCCCTGCAGCCGACTCGGCTCATCTCCCTCACTCATCATCTCCTCTCTTAGCTCATGTGCCCTCCTCTCCATCACGCACTTGCTTTGGAGTTCTCACCCGAATTAGTATAAAGGAAGATCGATCCCCCTCTTGTTAGTTAGTCAGAGCCTAGGGGAAAGATCTTATGCTCTTGTATTGTATATTTGTAATTTTCAATTTGTAGGTTGGCCTTGATAGGGGTGTTATCACCCAATAAGAAATATATTCTTAAATAGCTTGGATATTAAGATCTTTTGTTATTTTACATATGCAGTTGAAAATTTGAGTGTTAATTTTGTTTAATTGCATGTTATTTAAATTTCATGTGTAGGGAACATTGATTATTTAACAAGTTGTATGTAGGTTTATCAAGATTGTAGGTCCCCTTACTTCAAGTGGTGGTTGATCTCAGTTTGATCTTTCACATTCTTCAAGATCCTTTGAGAACGAGTCCCTCAACCTTTCACCGGAAAACTCCATAACCCAATATTCAATTCTTGAAGAAAGGCTTTTCTCTCTCTCTTTCTCACCCTTCTAGTTTCAATTTCTTGGTTAACTATTATCTACATGTAAGCATTTGAGCTTAATTTCTAAAGTTAAATCTTTGATTTTCTTATGGTTGCATAGGATTTATAGATCTGACTTTTATTTAAAGTTTATCTAATAAATCTAGATCTAATATAATGAAAAGATCCACTTTCATTCACATAATTCCTGATATTTCTTAATGGGTAAAATTGGATCATTTCATTTGGCGTTATATTGTTAGATCTAGCATTTTAAGTGTTTAATTACTTGTTGTCCAAACAGCAGGAAAAAATCAGCAAAGAGTTTGTTAGTTGTTAGTTGTTAGTTTCTTGTTTTATTTTCAAGCAAAATTTGATCAATCCCCCAAGCTGTCCCAAATCATTTTGGGCATCTTTGAAGTTTTCTCTCTTCTGTTGATTTTGCAGGTTATTGGTCAACCAAAGAGAAGCTCTGTTCAACTTGGACGAGTTTTGGGCATCCAAGCAACCAAGAGTCATCAACCTCTTCTAAAAATCTAAAAAAATTCCCTTTATTTGCATAAAATTTTATTTAAAAATTGGCTTTCTTGCTTCATCTTTTTGTGCTTCTTATATCATTTTCTGCCAAAACTAATAAAATTTGTTTGCTGCCTTTTAGCAGATCTGTCACAATACAAGGGGGATTTTAACCTTTTTGGAGCCCAAATTGAAGATCCTTCACCTTGAGTTGGACCTTTTCAAGACCTAGACTCACAAAAGTCTTTTTGTAGCAGTTAGTTTATCATTGATCCAATTCTATAAGGATCCAAAAGAAAAAGCTAAAAAAGAGAGTCATCCTCTAGAAGTTGTAATAGGCTTAATAAAAACGGGCCTTTGGTGCCCAGTTTCTTCGCCAACTGGGAGGATTGGATGGTGTTTTATTGTTTGTCTCTTTCATTTTCCTTGCAAGTTTTATCGTCTTATTTTTCTTACAAACACATAAGCTTAAGAGAAATCAATCTTACAAAGCACTCAACACTTCATGCACTTAAGCATAAAATAACTTCAATTTTCATACTGCTGGCTTGGAATTTCATTTTTTTGTTTTAAAATCTTTCAAAAGTTTTCTCTGATTCTTTTCAATTTTCAATTTCAAGTTTTGTTTCCTTTCAAATTTAAAATAAACCTTCCCATGACTTCTGAGTGTATGCTTTCTGAACCCCGCTGCGAGCCTAACAGATCACAGGTCAACAAAACCCGAGTTGTTAGTGTCAAGTAGGTATAATTAGAAACCTTAACAATGGATTACCTTAATGCCTGGCGTCTAAGGTGAGTGTGTGTGAAGTCAGATGTGAACTTTGAGATCTAGGTTCTCCACGTGTTTGACATCCGGCACCTTCATTGAACTTACTGGTGAAAACAGGGCCGATAAGTTCTTTGCAAGTTTCCAAACAAAGAGGTTACCTCTATAGAGGCCACACATCTCTCATTAATCTATTTTTAATAAACCCTAATAAAACACGCATTAAACAACTGCCCACGACACTTTTAAGGCATTGGTTCTATGGTTACTTCTTTATGTCTATGAGCAGTATTTTGATTCTCAAATGTGATTGTCTAACAAATTTTATCAATCTTGCAGATATTGTATCCTACTTTATTGTGCATGCATCTTTATGATTAGACAAATACTTTATATGAATATCTTATCTGATGAAAGATCAAAGTTGAATGTTTCATGTTTATTTGCAATAAACTCTAAAATAGTTCTTTTTGCTTAAGTAACTAAAGACATAATATTTTGTTAGGGACTACCCCGCTTGGTTTCCCTAGGAGTAAGCCTATATGTAAGAGGTTCAAGTCGAGGTGACGGTGGGATTGAAATTAGACATTGTGTTTCTAAGGACACACTAAGTGGATTAGAATGATTTCTTCCACGATATTAGCCCAAATTGTGTAAAGGCACGACAGCAGTTCTAATCTCATTGGACCATTATGGAGAAAAGAAGAATTTCATATCCCATTCAAAATCCAATAGACTTAATATTTTTCGGGATTTTAGGATTGGTAGGACTGCCTGTAGCGTTTTCATTGGATTCTATCACCATTATGTGAGTCTTGAGGGTATGGCATTGGCATTTAATCCAAGCACCAAGTGCTTTATGTACTTATGATATTGGTGGTATTGATTGTTGAACTTCTCTATCATGACCTTAAAATGTACCCATTTCTTGATGGTGATGAGTTTGATGATTGATCATGTTGATCAATGATATGTACTATGTACTATGTATCAGGCCAGTAGCTTGTAGCATGTTTCTTGGACTCTAGAGGCCATTTAAGGCCTCATTGATTATATATTTTTTTGCTGATATACATTGCACCCGGTGCCATTTTGATATATTCACCCTTACATTGTATATAGATAAGCAAACTTTGCATATTTTGTCTCTAATGGTTTGGAATATTTAAAAATAATATTTTTCATTAAAATTTAATTATTTTATGTATTTTTTTGTACACACACAGACGAGGAGATGTCCGCAGTTTTTAAATTCGGACTTGGACTCGAATTGAATTGGACTAATCTGATTTCAATGACTACTGTTTAAAAAAATACATAAAAAATATAAATGAATTTCAAAACTATGATATATATACAGTCCTTATGATTTATTGCATTATTATAATTTTCTGGAGTTGCAATTAGGAAGAGAACCACAATGAATCATTATGCAAAAAGAAGGAAAATAAAAGGGTTACAAAGATGCATTAAAGTATGCCCTCTTATTGCACAGATCGATAGGCTTCAAACTGAAGAGCGCAAAAATTTAGAGAGAAATTCAAAATAAACCAAAAAAAAGCTAAACAAATAGTCATTCACTTCAATAACTCGAATCCTTTGCAAGGACACCAAATAATACATATAGTCCTCAGATAAATATCATGAGTTAAATGTGGTTTATGGCCAGCTAATCAAAAACCACATGCTTCTTATCGACTGCCAAAAGCAAACAAATGGATATCTCAAACATCTCTAAAATAACAAAGCTGATTTTGACAAGGTTTCAAAGGAGTAACAAAACGGGGCTGAATAACATGGTTGGAAAGAATATGCTACTGAATGTAGCGAAACTAGAATGCACCATGTCAGAAATAGTAAAACTGATTCCAGTGGATACTGAGATGTCAATTTCAAATAGATATGATATGCTACAACCTACTCAATGCATGAGATTGTTGATTTGGATACCTTGGAAAGTGGTCCCCATGTGCTTATGAGTCTCTAAGCACACAAAGGGGAAGACTTTTACCCTCAAACTTTACTTTATGATTCTAATTTCACTTTAGACTTAAAACTCCTAAGTCAAAAGTGAAATTAGAATCATAAGTCATAAAGTGACAATTAGTCACAATGTGGGTGAATTAATAGACATAAGCAACTAAGGAAAGTGGGTTTCCTTGAGTGAGATTTTAGTTGATCTCATCCATTGATTAGGCATGGCTAGATCCCCACAATCTAGGCCATTGATCTTTAGGGTTGGCATGAGGAGGCCAAGGAGGAAAAGTGCATTTGGAGACTCATTCTTCACTTGGAGACTTGGAGAGAAGGAGGGCACACCATCTTGAGGGAGGAGAGGGTTTGCACTTCATGAGGTTTGAGCCAAAACCCTTGAGGGTTTGAGAGGAACCCTTGGAGCTTGGAGCTTGCATGGTGAGGGGCATCCATGGAGGCTTAGCTCTTCATTTTCTGTTCAGGAGCTTTTGCATGCAGGAGGGCGCATCTTGAGAGAAGAGAGCATGCAGTTTCTTCGATTGCTCACCGAGGAGAGGAATACTTGTATCAGTCTGGTTGAAGTGCGGAAACATAGGGAGAGAGGCTAGGAGGGGAGGCTTGCTTTCATGTTGAAGATTTCCCTTTAGGTCAGTTTATTTTGTGATGATTTACCTGAAGGAAGCATGGGTTGGGGTGGTATGGCGATACACAGTAAATGTCACCTTGGAGGTTTTGAGCTCACGGCAGTTTGTTGAGTAAAGAAGCTGACCACGGAGAGAGGACATTCTGTGGAGGTTTCTTCATTGGACAGAGAAGAGCTTGGTAGCCTCCGATTCGATTCGAGAGAACATGAGGAGAGGCACAGTTTGGACTCTTCTCCCTCTGGTTCTTGATGCAAGTCTAAATGAGGAGCTTGCTATGTATATGAGTTCCATTGTATTTCATTACATGTTATCTCTTGCTTTAATCACATTATATAGGCAGATATCCCAAACCGGTTTTCCCATGGGGAGTTTATCAATGCATGTTGACCAAAAATACGTGTCAAATTTAGCATGCTTAGAATTGTAGATCGACATTTTAAGTTCAAGATCTAGAGAGAGTAATAGTGTTATGTGTTTTAAAGTTATATTGCATGTGCTAACATTGAGACAAGAAAACACTTGCAGGAGCCTTAAAAGAGCACTTAACCTATAAAACGTGGCCAGTACATGGCTGTTTCTTTGTCCTAAAGCTTGACAAAGAGAGCGATAGCAGTGATTGAAACTTAGAGCCATACTAAGGTCAAGAATAAACCTTAGATGATGGCGACTCATATAGAGACCTCAATTTCAACATGGTATCAGAGCCAAAAGGTGGCTTAGACTTGTTGATTTTGGAGCATTTTTGGTAGGTTGGAGAGAAAGGTTTATAAGCAGTTGTTGGTACATTTTGGGCGGCAAGTTTCTGATCCAAAAGCGGTGGGTGAACTTCGGATTTGAAGGTACCTCTCCTTCATTGCGAGTTACGGCTTCGAGGCGGTGCAGCTGACTAGTTTCTAGAGTTTGTGGACAGATTGTGGGTAGATTTGTTGGGCTGATTGCATTTACTTGTGGACAGCCTCTTTTCACCACTGCGTGGGCGGGAGTGAGAGTACGTAGAGAGCGACCTCTTTTCACACCTATATATCTAGGACTGAGGTCAGTGTTTGTTTACCTCTTTTCACACCTGTGTTAAAAAGAGTGAGGCAACATTCCTTTACAATTTGCAACATCAGTTTGAGTGCAAAGGGAAGTGATGTCAGCATATCATATGCATGTGGAGGATAAGCTAGCTGGAGCTAGCAACTGGTCACCTTGGAAGGCAAGGATGGTCTTGATCTTAGAGGACCTCGAGCTATGGGATATAGTCGAGGCGATTCTTTCGATACGTGATACTCGATCTTGGCTGAGTTTAGGAAGAGGAACAACAAAGCGAAGAGGACTATCTCTGATGGAGTCAGGGATCACATCATACCCCATGTGGCCGGAAGGCTCATGCATATCGGATGGCATCCTTATGTAGCCTTTCTGAGAGCTCAAATGAAGCAGGAAGATGGTTCTTCGCGCGGTCATTCGAGGAACATTAAATGCTTTCGAGATGGTCGGTGACTTCATTCCTTAGTAGATTCACTCGGATCAGAGACAAACTTGGAGCAGTCGGTGGTGGAGACAACTCTTTCTTGAGGCAAGCTGCGCCTTCCTGAAACCATGCCATTCATTCATACAGGGGCATTGTTGCGGAAGAGGCCTTACCCATGGAAGGATGTGGGATGACTTCGTCGGGGAGGAAGCTGCGGTAGGGCTTACAGACGGCCGGCGGCGGCCGAACCCGGTTCGCGTGATGAGGCTTGCTCTCTTTGGACAAAAGAGGCAAGAAGAAATGGCGTGGAAATTGACATGGTCTAGGCGGGGCCAGCCCGGAGTGGAGGAGGAAGCGGTAGCGTTGGTGATCGAGGTAGAGACATGAAATGATGGATGCTTTGCTATGGAAGATGGGTCACTATCACGAGGGCGATCCCAAGAAGAAGCAGCCGAAGGATAGATTGGCGGCAATGAGGAGATAGAGTTCATTGATCGGTTTGCCAGAGAGTGTCCATTCATTGCTACTTTATCTACCATTACATCATCGGCACACCTAGTTGGGGAGACAGTTGATGAGGACCGGCCAGCATACGGCGGTGATTGAGGAGGAGATCGGAACTTCGGTGTCCTGGGCGAACCAGTGGTGGTGGTCCACCAGTATAGCCTCTGATTCGAGGAAGCGGTCCGAGGTAGGCAGAGATGGTGCTTTCTGACCAGTGCATCAAAGGATGAGGAGGAGGAAGCTGACCCAGGGCACCTGAAGCTTGAGCCTCCCACATGGCTTATAGAGGCAGGCGAATCGGGTTCTGGATCCACTTAGTGGAGATAGTGGCTTGGCGGGAGGCCGGTGAATGTCTTGGTGAGAGACCAGAGGGGGAAGACTCTTGGTGAGATGCCAGAGTAGTGACTCTTAATTGGATGCACCAAGAGTGGGGAGACTCTTAGTGAGAGGCGGTAGGAGGAAATCATGGTGGGAGACCAAGGTGGAGACCAAGGTGGAGATCTTAGTTGTGATGTTGAGATCTAGGTGATCTTAGATAGATGGAGAATCAATTCCATTTATAGATCACACAAATTGACTAGATCTGTGACAGAGTCCACTTTAAACGATCAAGGTATAGCCATACTCACTTAGAGTATATGCCAGGTGGAAACCATGTCCACTATAGGGGATGATATTGGTGGTGACGAGCACTTTCTCGGTAGGGAGTGTTGAGATTTGGATACATTGCAAAGTGGTCACCATGTGCTTATGAGTCTCTATAAGCACAAGGGAAGACCCTCATACTTTACTTTATGATTCTAATTTCACTTTGACTTAGGGTTTTAGTCAAAAGTGAAATGTCACTAGAATCATAAAGTGACAATTAATTCACAATGTGGGTGAATTAATAGACATAAAGCGCATACTGAAGAGAAGTGGGTTTCCTTGGTAGAAGTTAACTGAGTTGATCTCATCCATTGATTAGACATGGCTAGATTCAATCTAGGCCATTGATCTTTAGGGTTGGCATGAGGAGGCCAAAAGGAGGGAAAAGTTTGTTGGAGACTCATTCTTCATGAGACTTGTGAGGAAGAGAAGGAGGGGGCACCATCTTGAGGAGGAGAGGGTTTGCACTTCATGGGGCTTTTGAGCCAGAAAAACCCTTGAGAGTTTGAGAGGAACCCTTGGAGCTTGGAACACATGGTGAGGAGGCATCCATGGAAGCTTAGCTCTTCCTTTTCTGTTGTGGAGCATTTGCTTGGAGAGAGAGCATCTTTGAGAGGCGCGCAGTTTCTCTGATTGCTCACCCAGGAGAGAATACTTGTCGAGATCAGTTGAGTCTGGCGAGCATGAGAGAGCTAGGAAGGGAGGCTTGCTTTCATGGTGAAGATTTCCCTTTTAGATCTCGATTTACGTTTATTTTTGTGATCAATTTACTTGCCTGAAGGCATGGGTTGAGATGACGCATTTACGGTATGCATCGCGGAGGTTTTGAGCTCGGCAGTTTGATGAAAGAGGCGGCCTGGAGAGGACATTCTGTGGAGGTTTCTTCATTGGACAACGGAGAAAGAGCTTGGCGCCTGATTCGATTCGAGAGAACTATGAGAGAAGCACCGGTTTTGGTCTCTTTTCCTTCTGGTTCTTGATGCAAGTTTTGTGAGGAGCTTGCTATGTATATGAGTTCCATTGTATTTCATTACATGTGTTAGCATCTCTTACTTTAATCACATTATATAGAAGCGAATATGTAGTTTTTCCCGAAGTTTTATCAGGTTGGGGTTGAGATAGTATTATGTTTTAAGATTATATTGCATGCTAACATTTAGAACAGAAAAGAAACGCACAGGCATAAAAAGCATAACCTATAAAACGTGGCGAAAGTACATGACTGTTTGCTGTCCTAAAACAACAAAGAACCTTAAGCAGTTGAAACTTAGAGCATACTAAGGTGAGACAGACCTTAGATGGCAGCCTCATAGAGACCTCAGAATTTCAACAAAGATAAATAATCATTGTTTAAATTAGTACAATATATGAATGTGAACTGGTTAAGACTATGAAAATGGTGCTATACAAAGAATGTTAGAAAGAAATTAAAGACCCATTCACATAATAGTCGTTTTCCACTCTAGATGTATGATGTGAAAAAGGAAGACGCGTTTACTCATGATCTGTGTGCCATAACTCATCAAGTTGTATTAGAGGACAATGAACTTGAAACATCACTATTAATCGAAAAGTCAATATGTGAAACAACTGGAAGATAAGTTTCATATACGCTAATACTTTGAAGTCGCAATATGAAAGCAAAAGCATCATGATCTGTGTGCCATAACTCATCAAGTTGTATTAGAGGACAATGAACTTGAAACATCACTATTAATCGAAAAGTCAATATGTGAAACAACTGGAAGATAAGTTTCATATACGCTAATACTTTGAAGTCGCAATATGAAAGCAAAAGCATTAATTATTATATAGTGGAATGCCTTACAGGAGGTGGCTTTCGTCCAGAAACAGTCCCACTGAAAAGTTCTCCAGCTTGTGTACTGTCTGCATGTGAGCCGATGTAAGGCAATTGGTCATTACCACTTTTACTTAAAGATTTTTGAGTTCCGGTTTTGATTTCATTTTCCAAGTCCAAAGGCAACATTGAAGTAGCCTCTTTCAAACAGGCCTCATTCTCTAGACATGCTGCTGGACTTTCAAGTACTGCATCCATTTTCTGAAAAAAAAACAGAGAGAATTTAAGCCATAAACAAAGAAGTTGCATGAACTAAACCCATTGATGCCTAAAAGACAACACCATACACATCATTTCTTACATGACAATGCACCTGCTAAACCATTAGAAAGCAATTTCACAATATGCATATTTTCATCGATCCATGTTTTAGATTTCTATGTCAGACAAGGATATGTAGATTTGTGTGCTGGTATGTAAGAAAACCACACATAATATCCTCAACACTCATCCAAGTTACCACACTTGGTTCCGAGAAACTAAATCTGATCTGTTAGTTATTGACAAATTTCATTGGGTTTAGTTGCTTACTCATGAAAGTTTTACTCCATTTTGCTATAAATTTGATCTAACTACAAACTCAGCTGTGGAAAAGACATATTTGATATTAAGCAGTATAAGAGCTTCTTACAATCTGACTGCTGCAGAATCAGTTAAGAGCAAAATCTAATCCCTCCACCTCCTTCTCAGTTTTCTATGTAAGTGTTGGTATTATTTCACAATGTTGTCATTCATTTACAAATGCATTAATGCTATCATGTTCAGAAGACGAAATATTGAAACAAAATTAGTGTTATTTAATTACATTCCAGAAAGAATCAGAGTGAAACAAGTACCTGCATTATTCACCAAACTACTCCATTATTCTTTTGATTATCATATTTTCCCTAGTTTAGTCAATTTTGATTACACCAGGAATTTCCAGCAAAACGTTCTCTGAGAGGTAACACTTTTAAACATAAAGATAGAACCTGGGCTTAGATTACAATTTTGGGCAATTTTTCTCTCAATGTTACCTTTCCTTCAAGTTTCATATCGGCCTAGGGAATGTGTACAAGATTTAGACCTAAAATCTCCAATACCCTCCATAAATTTCTATCACATATGCCATTATCAAGTAACAACATATGAACAGTCAAGGTGAATCCCTCATTTGGAATACAGCAGAACTCAACAGCTCTCTTATCCAAGATCACGCTTTTTGGGAAATATGGAATGGTACCACCACTATATTCTGGATGGACTCATGGCAACACCTACCGCCTCTGAGTCAACAACAATGGTACGAGAGTCTCAGGACACACACAGAAAGCGCAGTACTCAAACTAGTTGCAGATTTCTGGAACCCAAGTAATCAGTCAGACACTTGGAGAAGATGGAAAACCAACGCAGCAGAGCTAGGAACAATGGCAAGCAGAAGCTCTAATGTGCGGGACACTCGCCTAAGGGCACCTTTACAATCAAAGAGGTATATGGAATAAAAGCCAACTTCTCCGAGCTCCAAAAAAGCCCTACCTGGACAAACGTTTAGAACTCCAAGCTATGGCCAAAAATCAGCACCTTCATATGGCTAGTAGGACACAAAAGCATTCTTACATGGGACAACCTGACAAAGAGAGGATTTATAGGCCCTTCTATCTGTCACCTCTGCATGGAAAAGGAGGAAACGCGGGAACATCTTCTAAACCAGTGCACTTTCAGTTCCCACATTTGGGACCAAAGTGCCATCATGATGCATGCATCAAACAGAAATCGGGAAGATATTGGTCTCACAATTGCAGGTTGGAGGATCCAACCTTTGAATCCTATTCTCAACCGTATTTGGCAACTCCTCCTGGGAGAAATCCTTTGGCAGATCTGGAAAGAACACAATCGCAGAATCTTTCACTCCAAATCACAACACTGGGAGGAAGTCTGTAATGTTCCCAAACAGATTCGCTTGGAACATTAGGTTTTTATGTGTTTTCTGGTTGTGGTATGATATCAAACAGTTTGCATGCAATGTGTTTCTGGGTTGTTTATGGTCGGATTTTTATGTGCTATTGCAGCCAATAGTTGCATATTACAAATAAATAAGATAACTAAACTTCAGCAAAACCCATGAAGAACAGTACAATAATTTTTTAGTTTTTTAGCTCGGGTGGTACTCCGCATGTTTTGTCTTGTACGCAGAGATTACCTTGTGTTGACACTACTAGGCACTTAACTTTGTAATGGGTTTTTATAAAGTTGTAAAGTGGTTCTTTTATTAAAGTGACTTTTTAATAAAGTGTACCTTCTAATTTTAAAGGAACTTTATTTCATAAAGTGCACTTATGTAATAAAATGAAATGTACTTTAATATTTTAAGTGATTCATTTTGGAGGGAATGAATCATGTCCCTTGATCTTGCAAAAGGCAAGATTAGATCTTGGCCTTTGGATTTAGGGTTGGGAAAGGTGAAAAGACACTTTGGAGGGAAAATGTCATTTTCAGATTTATAAAAAAATGCATTGGGTAGTGTGCAAGACACATTGAGAAAAAGAGAAAGAGAGTTTGGAGAGGAAAGTGAGTAGCAAGAGTTGGCACATTTCCCAAGAGAACTTGGGCACAAATCCCAAGGAGATATTTTCTGTTTTGGAGTGCTTCTGATTTAATTGCTGGACAGGCCGTACAGCAGCAAACATTGGCACGGAAATCGAGGCAAGAGGTGGCACGGTTTTCGAGGCTTTTTTTAGTTTTTTGAAGGAAGCCAGTCGTACAGACAGAAAGGTACAGCAGCCTGTTGTGGGCACATTTCTGAAGGTGATGTTTTCAGCAAATCCGTACAGTTGTACGACCTGTGCCACGGTTTTCAAGGCAGATTTGTGGGGGACTGTTTTTATGTTGTAAGTGGTTTTTCTCTTGGGTGGAAAATGTATTGTGACGGCTGATAAATCTTTCCTAAAACTAATAGAATCGCTCTCTCTCTTTGGGTTTCCCCACATTGGGGTTTTCCCTGGCATTTGCCTAAATTTCTGAGTTATTCATGGTTGGATGAATGTTGTTCATTGTGTTTATTTTCGCTGCATAATTACTTAGCAATGTGTATTTCTGCTTATGGAAATTTCTGAATGTGGCTTTTAGACATATCAGAATTCATGCAAGACAGTTATCTCTAGGTTGCTAAGTGTATGAAAGAATATTAGCTTGTTGATTTTTGTCATTAAAAATTTACATAATTTAGCCATAAAGTAGATCCGACCTTTATTTATGTAGTAAAGTGTTTCTTACAGGAAATGTTCAGATCTGGAAATGCATAGATCAGATTAATACTGGTTGTAGATGGCCCCCAATGGCAAGATATGCAGCTCCAAACTCCTACCAAACACTTCTACAGGTCAGGATCTTCAAGGTAGCTTTGTTCCTTAGCTCAAGATGATCTTCTTGGCTGAAAGTTGCACCCAAACTGGCTGTAGCAGCTCAATAATATTTCATCCCTTTAGATCAGACCTCCAAATGTCTGAGAATGGCCTCCAAGCAATAGATCAGGTAGGGATTAAGGAAAATGCACAAGATCTTGGCTGTAGCTGAAGTTGTGGACCCCCGGATCTATGGATCTATCATAGAAGATGCACCTCTCTTCAGAAAAAGCACCCAGCTCTGCAAACTAATAAATGTGGGAGTGAAACCCTCCAAGAAAGATCCCAAAAATGTGCCATGGGTGTGTTCAACACGTACCCAAGAGAACTCCTCCAAGAACCAACTCCACAAAGGCAAATCCAACCCTTCACGAATGGACAGTGCGCCCCACCTACAGGAATGATCCACTAAAATACGCCATGTCTCCTTCTACCCCGTAGGAATGGTGCATGTAGTTGAATAAAACTGAACTAGAATGGTGAGGGAGGAATCTTTCACCTCCTTGGCCAAGCTTGGATTAGGAAAGGTGGAATCTTTCACCACCGAGCTAATCTCTAGGGTTTGTTCAGTCAAAACCCTCAAAACCCCCAAGTATCATGGGCTCTCTAGCAAGAAGCCAGACATCAAAATGATAATCAACATAATGAGAGAATAGAGGCCCCTATCTCTCTTTTATCCTCCATGTTCACCTTTTCT
>SNQJ01S0151531.1:22486-36323 GCA_010110895.2 Picea sitchensis
CTGAATAGATTCTATGGCTCCAACACTTCTGGTGTGGAGTTCTCTCTCTCCCTGTGGCCATATACCACACCGACTGTAGTTTTATAATACCGCTACACCTCTTGAGCTTTGTAACACGGTCAAGTAGTCCGTTGACACTAAGAAACATTCTAAGGTCTGAAATTAGTCCTCCAGAAACAATTTCTTCTCAAAACCTTAGTCCAAAGACCACTTATATATCCCATCTATCCTCAATGTTGAAACTAGGCTCTAATACCATACTGTAATGTTCCCGACCATCAACCCCATGGTCGGGCCAAAATTACTACGCGGAAAAAAACTATTGTAACATATTATGTATTCTTATGAAATACAATTGCTTAGTTACAATTAATCACAATGTAAGCACATTAATATCATTAGCATACATAATCCATGGAATTAACAATAATTCATGAATACAGCGGAATACATGTAAACATTGCTAGAATCACAGACATGCATATTTAAATGAAATTATATGCATGTATATACTTATCTTTTAGACTGGATGTAATTCACCAACTACATGTAGACCTCCCACGAACCTCCCAAACTTAGACCGTGCTACTTATCACTCTCAGCAGTAGGTCACCCCTGAGCTGGGACTAAGCTCCACCTGGTAGGGATTCCTAGGCTAGGCAGGGAATACAGGAAGACCCGCATTCATAGGAGAAGGATTATCTCCCAGGAGCCACTTATGCCCACTTCCCACAGACTCTCATTCCCCACATGTCTATCCCACCCCAGGAGTATACACCTTCACTGTCACCAAGACAGTCCATCAACTGCTAACCTTCCTTCCCTTGGGCTTCAGCAACAGACCGGACCGGAAGTCTCCGAACTCTGTGGAAGCTACAGGACTCCCTCCAAGAGTTCTCACTTCTTCCATGCACTCTCTCACCTGGAGAGAGTCTCTCACAGACTGGGTAACCTGCCTCTTCAAAAACAATCACCTCCCTCACACTGGCTAGCAAGCCACACGCAGTACAGCACTGCGTGGGCACAACAGTCAATTGGGAAAATGGGTATGGACACCCGAAATGGAAATGATCAGCGCTAAACCATAGCGCAGCTCTGCGATTACAGGATGCGTTAAGATTTCCGAAAAGCAACACAGGATGCATGACTTAGCAATTACATAACATTCAGTTCTCCCAACCAGTAATAAGGAACAAACTCACCTCTCTGGTTTGAAAGATGCGTAAGGTGTACAGAGGTTCAATCACAAAGGCCAAAAAGATGGAGGATGGAGGAATTGGAAGGTCGAACCCCGGATTCAGGTGATGGTTGGAGGAATTCCCACCCCCCTCCTATGCAGCAATTGACGAAATGGAAAGAGAACCCCTAACATGGCCCATTTCCTGGGTTAAACCGCATGCACCTGGGTCGACACATGTCGCCCATGAAGCTGCATCCCTCCCTCCCTAGGAACTTAGGAAAAAAAATAGATTTCACATGGATTTTGGGATAATATTAAAATATTATTCCCAAGGACTTAAGCCCCCAGGCTCCACACTTAGCCTCTCTTTCCAACCTTCCACCGCCCAATTCCTTACCCAGGTTTTGTGGAAGCTTAGTCCCCCATCACTCATTCATCGTGGTCAGTCCACACGCAGAGATGTTTTGTATTAATACTGTGCATAATTACATGTACAAAAAGTAGGCTCCTGGCTTCAACACTTAGGCTCCCTGGCCTAATAACACATAAGCCTACTATCTTATATAACTTGGCTCACTAGCCTTATAAACTTGAATTATAGTTCATAAACAAGCTTTATACTTCATAGACATGATTTACAACAAGGCTCGGCCTTGGGGACATTACACACTGGCCTTTTAATAATTGTTTGGGCACCGTGGCCTCTCAGCATTGTAACAATACATTATTTAAAATGGGGGTTCAAAACCTGGGATGTTATAGTAGCATAGTGTCTTTCATGCTCCTTCAACTTCCTTGATTCATAACACACCACATACCCACTCTAACTAAGGAGTCCACCAAGCCCTTCTTTACATGCATTAGTGCATACAATAAAGTATTCATTTGGATCAACAATCCTTAGTATTGGAGCACTTATTAATAAATACTTCAAGTGTTGGAAACTCATTTCACAATCTGATGTCCACTAAAACTTCACATCCTTCTTCTACAAGGAAGTGATTGGGTGTGCAATATTTGAGAATCCTAATAAATCTCCTGTAGTAATCTACAAGTCCCATGAATGATCTTACTCCAGAGACATTCATTGGTGCTAACCATCCTCTAATGGCCTCTATCTTGTCAAGATCCACTGCTATCCCTTCCTTTGAAGTGATATGTCCCAAATAATGAATTTTTTTCTTAAGTGTTTCTCATGCTCTTCCTCCAACTTAGAATATATAAGAATGCCATCCAAAAATACAATGACAAAATTATCTAAGTTTTCTCTGAAAATACCATTCATTAAACACATGAAGACAATTGGTGCATTTGATAATCCAAATGGCACCACTGTGAACTCATAATGACCATACCTCTTTTGGAAGGAATTCTTGTTTATGGCTTCATCTTTAATTCTTACCTGATGATAGCATGACCTGGGATCAATCTTGGAGAATATTTTTTCATTTTTCAGTTGATCAAAGAGGTCATTGATCCTTGGTAAAGGATACTTGTTCTTCACACTTACCTTTTTCAACTACTCGAAGTCAATGTAAAGTCTCAACGTTCCACCATTTTTCTTCACAAATAATACTGGGGCACCCCAAGGTGACACACTTGGGTGTATATACCCCTTCTTCATAAGTTCTTCAAGTTGCATTTACAATTCCTTCAATTCTAGTGTACTCATCTTGTAAGGGGTCTTGGATACTGGGGCTGCTCTTTTAGGGGGTAATCCTGGTATTTCTTTAAATACATCTTCAAACTATTTTAGGACTGCATAATATTCAATATTTGGAACCTTATATTTAGGTGTCTCTTCCATATGTGCTGCAAATATTTGACACCCTTTTCTGTAACTTTTCTTCAACTGCAATGCTGAAATTTCTCTGACAGTTACTGCCTTGGGATTTCCTTGTACTATCCTTAAGTTCCCTTCCTCATCCAAGCAAGTAAATGCCTTATTATAATAGTCTAGGACAACATGATGTTGGTCCAACCAATCCATAACAATTAGTAAGTCATAGGAATCTAAAGGTATGATGTTCAAATATTCCCCGGTTCTCAGTCCATTCATGTACATTGGGAATGCCTTAACAATCTCATTAATTTTTCTTTTATCTTCTCTAGCCAACTGCACCAACCAATATTTTCCAAGCTTTCTTCTTGGAAAATGAAATCTTTCCACCATATTAGGATCTAAATAACTATGAATAACTCCTGAATCAATTAAAATAGCAATGGTTTGGTTGTTTATATTAACATCCACTTCAATCATATGTGACTCAAACTTAGCTTGCTTGTTGTCTAGGGATACATAGATCCTAGGTACATTTATTCCCATGTCCTCCCCTGTATCATCTTATTGTATAATGTGAAAAATCCTCACTTTTTCACTTATGTGAGGACAATCCCTGTATATATGATCTTCCCCACAACCCCAACATTGAATAGGTGGCTACATTGGTCTTTTCCCCACTGTCTTGGTCATTATAGGTTCTTTAGAAGTTGGTTGTCCCTGGGAATTATTTCTCAAGAATGGTGGCTTAGTCCCCTTCTACCTTTGTTCCATCTTGATTTTCTTCTTGTCTTCCCAAGATTTTTGGAAAGTTGGACTTCCTTTATGTTGATCACAAAGGAATTTAGCTCGCCTTATGGTTTCCTCCAATGTTTTGGGATCATCATATTGTATCTTGTCACTGATAAATGATGGCAGCCCATTGAAATACCTATGAATCTTAACTGAATCATCCTTGATGAAAGAAACACACTTCAAMAACTTTAAAAGCCTCATTTCATATTCATATATGATCATACTCCCAAGCTTGAATTCAAATAACTCCTTCATTTTCTTGTCATAGTATCTCTTAGTCAAGTATTTCTTTTGAAAATACCWCTTGAATTGACTCCAAGTAACATTTTTCTCATCAATGTGTTGCACCTGCACAAATTGGTCCCATCACATGGATTCATTTCCCTTGAGATGATAGATGGAAATTATTCCTTTTGCATGCAAAKATTAATTATGTAATTGAAAATACTTCCTCATGCCTAGCAACCATGTCTCTGCATCCTCATCCTTCTTGTGCTCACCATCAAATGTAGGAGGTTTTATTTTGTTCATTTCGACCTATAGAATCCACCCCAGACCTCCTCTTATGTTTCCTAATAGGGGATGGAATTTAACTACTATGTTCTCTCCTAGTATAATTCTTTTGGGAGTGATGATGATGTCTTCCAAAACTTCTTTTTCTTCTCCTCTCATCACGAGACCTGTGATTTCCTGATTTGCTTGAGTCATTTTCCTTATCCATATTATTTTCTATTCTGTCCAAGCTCCACATTAACTTTATGTTGAATCCCTCTTGCTACTCCTTGGATTTCATAAGCCTCTCATTATCATCTTTATAATTTTAGACATCCTTTTGCAAAAATTTTATGGTCTCTACCAAGTTCATTCTTTCTTCCTTGCCTTCTCCATGTCCATTTGAATTTGTACCTTCATTACCCATATCGACATACATACCTATGACCTCATCTTCATCGATATAATCCCCTTGTGAATATTCCATGATTCCAAGCTTTGTGTTGACCCTTTTATGATCGAATTGTTGTTAGCTCTTCAAAATGTACAACTAACAAAACTTGTTAGGCTAAATAATTTAACAAATTCATGAAATTATGTACAATTCTGGTTCAATAATGCATCAGAATTATTTCTTCTGATTTCTTGTAAAATTGACTACCCAGATCAATTTTATGGGTGAATATTTATATTCTAGTATCCAATACCTTTCCAATGCCTACTTTCGTGCTCAATTCTAAGTCTTGAGTATATAGTTATGGTTATCTAAAATATGTCCATTAATTATTTTGTTCATACTTCAACTAGGTGCAAATCTGATTTGTAACTATGCATTTTTCACCTGCTCCATTGGTGTTTTGGTAGTAGCTCAATTGGGTTTATTCATATACATATTTTGGAAAGTCTATCCAAGTTTCACCTCTTTCTGGTTTCTAGGATGCTAGTTACAACTTGCTAAAGTTCTAGGCCAAGTAATGTTTTTGGCCTTGAATGATAATGGTACCTTCGGTTCCATATTAAACATTTTTATCATGCCCAAAATTTTAAGTCAACTCCATGAATGTGTTCTATGGTTGAATATATTTCCATAGACTGCTCCTATGCCTCAATTAGATTCTAGAGAAGAAAGTTATGGCCCTTAGAAGTTAACTGGGTCTTAAAATTTACCCTCCATTGTTTGTCATGTAACGTCCTCATAAAAGGCATGTTTCATGAATGGATTACACCATTAGAAATATCTCTCCAGGCTCTTTCATTTGAGATGCAAAGACAAAGTGTAACTTGTTACAATGTACACTCTGTTCTCGTGGTTTTTGAGTAGCTAAAAATGTTGTTTAGGGCCTCAAAAATGCACTGCAAAGAGATGACCTTAAAAAATTATAAAATGTCGTAGAAATTGACTG
The DNA here is from genome assembly GCA_010110895.2 of Picea sitchensis. NCBI lineage: Eukaryota > Viridiplantae > Streptophyta > Pinopsida > Pinales > Pinaceae > Picea > Picea sitchensis. The sequence goes on from SNQJ01S0151531.1 coordinate 28,137, forward strand.
TTTTTCTATTGTTATAGACCATCTAAACGACTTCATAGGCACCAATTTKAAAATGTACACCCATATTTAGCATGCGCAACAATGCCATAAGGTACCACATGCTCCACGCACCTATAACCAATGTGGACCACTTCTCTGTTGCGCCAATATATGGTGCACACTACTTTTGGTGTCACGCGCCAATATCTACCACACATAATTTTGGTTCATGCACTAATACCCATTGCACACAATTTTTGTGTCACATGCTAATACTCAGCACACATTGCACTCTATGCACTGCACCATTCCTAGGTTTAGTGCGCTCACACCACACACCAGTACTCCACACGCATCATTAATTACAACATCGTGTGGCATGCATATTTAGCGTGCATGGACTACATACCAACATTGCATGCACACCAACAATTTTCCTCTTTTCTCTACCATTTTTTAGCACGCAAACCACACGCACTAATATTATGCATTCAACATGTAATCAATATCGTATAGTGCTAAACTTAGTGCACACATTTTCCCACTATTATTTTTCCATGCTTCACCAACTTTACTCCACATAGCACCAAATTTAAGTGCACACACCTGCACCCCATTATTTTTCGTGTATTACCAACTTTGCACCACACAATGCCATATTTAAGTGCGACACCCACGTGTTGAGGAAAAGATATGAATGATCTTACTCAAGCATTTTCAGATTCTTCTTGGCTAAATCAAAATAGACGGGAATGTCACCCTATGTTTATATCCATCAAAATTAATATTCTAACTCACAAGTATTGATTACAAGTGCTTAGGCTAGTCTTTTTATAAATAAAAGATTGCTGGAAAATTCATTGTTTATATGATTTTCTGAATATAACAGTTGCTGAAATAAATGTAGAGACAGAAGCAAAGAGACCAAGATGATAATCAAGATATATGAGACATAAAGCAATCCTTTATTTCATTCAAATTCACCAAAGAGTCATTCTCTTTACAAAATTTCATAAAGAATTTTTGGACCAAAGTCAAACTTAGACATCCCTGATGGAACATACAAAAGGACCTTTGATAGAAAATAAAAAACTGAACTCTAAAAGCTAGATCAACTTGCCACAGATTGTTTCCCACTGGATTATGCACAATAGCCTTTTTCAGTCATGAAAACTAATTCACAAATAGACAACTCTACACAGACTATCAAAGATAGATCAACACCTCTGAAAAACAAGTGTCTGAATGATGTAATTCAACCCTGAATCTTGTTGTCTACAATAAGAACCTGCTATCATAAAAAATAATTAGGCTTGTGATAAATTAAGAAATGAATGAAAACTGAACTATCTCAACATAAACACAAAGAGAAAACCTTAGTATGCTTCTCCTTCTATCCTTCTCTTGTTCCTCCCTTTCCTTTTGCCTTTAAGAAAATTACAATTGGTTGAAGTAGTTGAAACACTTCATTAGTTAAGTTAACTAAAACTCAACCAACTTTTTAGTTAGGAGGGAAAGTAATAAATCATAATAAGGGTTTTAAACAAATAATAACTAGTAGGTGGGACTCCTTGTGACTCCCTTTAGTTAATTTAAGCCAAAACATCCCTCCTTGTGACTCCCATAATCACATTCATATACGCCAATTTATCTCAATGATATTTGCAATTATTTCCAAAATATATTACCAACATATACAAAAAGCATGCTATATGAAAATATGAAGTCAACTCTCATCAACAGTAAATAAATAAAACTTAAAATCCATATTTTCCAGTCTGTGAGGCAATCTTTCCCTTGCTGTTACTATCATCTTTTAATCCTTTTGAATCCGCCTTAGGCTGTGTGGAGTATTTAAGTCTCATATCGATGATCATATGAGATAAATCGCCCCTCCAATGCATGCAGGAGGACATAGATTTATCAAAATCATTTGAAGGTGCGGAAGGGGCAGTAGTGGCTTTCCCTTTGATAGGGGCATAATGGGCCTCAGTTTTCAGCCTTTTATTTGAATAGCTAATGCATGTATGCATAATTGATTAGCAAATATTTCCCTTAACAACCATACATGACAACTCTTTCAAAATATGAAATAGACTTTGTCTCAACAACATATTGGACTAATGCAATCCAATCCATACAAATTGTTTAATCATTGTCAATGAGCAGCGGGGTGAACAAAAGGTACTAGGATATGCGAGAGGTTTTGTATTGAGTGAAACATGATAAAATGAGGGGGGAGAGAAACATGGTTATTGATCAAAGACAACAAACAATCAATTGTAATAAAAACCAAATAAAATATTACCGTGATCCAACCAAGAACTGCGATTTCAAACTACTTCAATACATAATCCTTATTAATTGTAATTTAATTTTAAGAACAAGGAGTGAAAAATGAATGTGGGAACGAGATGGGGTTGTAATTAACAAAAAGAGAGAAAATGGTAGGGAGAAGAGAGGATATTGTTCATAAAATTAATTAATTAATTCATAACCATTAACACAATGTCATCAAAATAAGACAATATGCCTTCCACAACAACCTGTAAGAGTTTTGTTTCTTCCCAATTGTCCCAGTTAATATTTAAACAATTTCTAAATGAACACACACTCACGTGTTCCAATATGTTCTATCAAAACATCAACCACTTATACAGAGTCATTTATTCTAATCAAATACAGACCCTAAAATTGCACCCAATTTCATTCCTCAAGCTCATTTAACAATTAAGTCGTAATGAGACCATATTGTCACAAAATTTGTGTCCATCTCTGAAACAATGCATGATATTCATAAACCATACACAATGGATAGTTAAAACATAATCCTCAATATATCCTGACTTGCCATTTAAATGCACAACAATCACCCTTCAACACATACTATGTTGTGGAATACACAAACCATTCGACAAAACACAAGAGCATTTCTATGACTGTATAGGTTCAATCACTCTGAATCTAAACATCCACAATGCTAGGATATCAATCCAATACAATGAAGCAGCAACAGTATGCCTGATCTCATACACAAATCGATAAAATTGCAACAAGAATATTTAAAAACACGTGACCCTCTCTAATGGTGCAATTAAATAATATTTATAACATATACAACGGATGGCCATGCCATAATTACTACGACTGCAATACTCCCATTTGGCGATTTAAAACAAATAATCACAACAATAATTTACTCAACTTAACATGCTGTAGGAATGCCACACATACCCACGCATCACACATGAAGCATCATTGTGCATTAATCAATTGTAAACTAATGTTGGGTTAACAATTCAACAATTACAATATAAGAGACAACGATTGTGCATTCAATCTGATTCTCCAATCAACCAAATTACCATGTTGAGTTATCAATTTGATTGTCATAATAACCAATGCAGTGAGTAAATACCAAAACCAACACCACTGTCAACGTAATCAACAGAGACGAGCCAGAAATTGAACACCGTCGACCATACACCAACAACTCATAACAACCAACAGTATACCTGACAGGCCATAACGGTTCCCTCTATCAAAAAACCGGGCTTGATAAATCAAGGGTTTTCTCTGTGGATCAACACAGGGAGATTGAAGTTGACCCCCAACATAGGGTTAGAACCTCTGAGACCAATGGTGCACACATAGGGTATACGACCAATGAATTTGCAGAAAGAGTGACAATTCCTGTGATAGGAGTGACTATGAACAAAGGAGCAGGCTTCATTTTGGTCCTGAAACAACCTTTAGAACATGCAAGGTATAACCCTCGTGGTTTTCCCAATCAACCAACTAACAATGCTGATATAACATAGAGCCGAGAAAAAGGAATATAACCCATTGCGCAACCATCAACAACATTAACAAATCCTACGAAACCATCAACAACATTAACAAATCCATACCCAAGTGAAACAATGCTCAGTGACAGAAGGCGTTTCAAACCTAGTCGACACCATAACAGCAAACAACTATGGATGGTGATAAGAAAGAGAGGAGAAGGCCATCCATTTGAAGCAAATAAAAACCCTTCAACCAAGACCAACAAGGATGATAGAGAGCCTCCATGTCTTCTAACACTCATAAATATCAATAACACTGTGACTTCAAACATTATTGCAATGAAAACCACACCAAAGATTCATTCCAGAAAAATATCACAAATTTACACAATTTCCAGAATTAAGGAAAGTAAATACCCATACATCCCAAGCCAATATCTATTTCATAACCAGAGCAGATTCATGGATGGTGAAAAGACATACGTGTAACAAAAATCACCTTAAAAATGCGAGTTGGCTGAGCGGTTCTTCCTCTTCTTGAAAGTCAGGGCCTAACCACAACAAAACATAGTTGAACAATAGCCAAAATAGGGTGGCGGCTAGTGGAAGGAGTAGGAGTGATGCGCAGTAAATGCACGTCGCCTCCACCCCCACTCATTCAATTCCTTAGCACACACCAACCAACCTCCCATTAACTCATTCAATTAAACCATGCATCAGAATTAACATCCATCACTTGTCAAACACGCCACTCACATCATATCTTACCATTCCAACTATAGAATAATGCATAGCAACCATGTTTCATATAACCAATAAATCACATAGCTATTACTTGTTAGCTAGGATTAACAATGATCATTTTAATTCCAATGCATATAGGGTAGCATATTAGTATATTATAGTTTCTTCGTTTTTCACTTCGTTATATTGCTTTTATCTATTTTCAAATGCTCTTATATATTATTACTAACATGTCTCTTGTGAAGGTGTCATAGTAATGAATCCAGGAACATATGGAAATGATGAAAATAGATAGCATAGGCCATCGTAACATGAAATTAGAGACTAGAGAAACATAAATAATACATAACATGCCTTATCCATCATTCAATTGTCACAATTAGAACCAACACATAATAGGCCTTATCGATCGCCAATAAAACCAAGATTTCATCAACCATGTAAGTAGTGTCGAAGAAAATCATAAAAATGAAATAAGAATCAGATCTAATATCCCAACCTACAAGGGGGTCCCACCTACTGGTATTATATATCTTGTCAGCTTATAATAATAGGCTTTAGCAATACTTTGTGGGCAAAAACTCTGTTGCGATTTTAGTCGTCAACAAACTGGAAACTCCATAGGGAAATATGTTTTCAACATATTTAGAACTCAGACTCATGGTTTCATGGACCAAGAATAGAAGGTCAAGAATATATAGCCACAAAGATTATGCAACAGGGGGAGGTGAGGGGATTTAATGGAAAAATGATCGGGAATTTGGGAATAACTCCTGAAAAGTGTTAAGTATGAGGGGGGTTTATCCCTATATGCATAATAATTCAACCAGAATCTACTCTTTACTCCAAGGATAAAAATTATTGGACTTTCTCTTTTATTCCTCAAATGGATGAAGAAATGGAAAGAAGAAGTGGGAGATAACCAATCTCTTTATAAGACAACAATGAAAGAAGATAACAAATTCAAGTATGTCTTTAGGGGAAACATCGTAACAACTATGTAATCTTGATTTCTATTGGCTAACAATATCTTGTAGGAGTTTCACTGTGGAAAAACTGATCCAACATCTTATTCTTGACCAAAATCAATTAAAAATATGACAAAGCAATAAAAATCCTAAGAGAAAAATTGCAAAAAAATAAAACAACAGAAATAAAATGACAGAAATTTAAAAGCAGTAAGAAATGTTTAAAACAGAAAGAAGAAATCACACTACTATAAATACTAAAAGAAAAACAGCAGAAAACTGAAAGAAGAGTTAAACTACTAATTTACAGAGAACCCAAACAACGTTAGAACGTTTCAAGTTGGTTCCACGTAATTCTTCAAGTGAGAACCGTTAGTGCTATAGGAAAACAATCACTCCTGTAAATATTTATGAATGTAAGAGTTGGTACCTAATACAAAAGTGATCTTGAAAGGACCCAGCCATATTTTTTGAAATTTTGAATGTCTTCCCCTATCAGTGTGAGCTGAATCCCATAGCAATACTTTTTCATTGACTTTAAACTTGACAGTCTTGACACTCTTGTTGAAATACTTAACAATTTGTTGTCTCATTTTAATATTATCAAAAGTAAACATCCTTTGCTCTTCCAAAGTTAGGAGTGCATTTATCCTTGGTGAGATATCAGAAGAATTTAATTTTTCGATCTATAGCATCAACCTTAAAGAAGAAAGTTCCATCTCAGTAGGCAAGAGGGCTTTTTGGCCATAGACAAGCTGAAAGGGGGTGCAACTAGTGCTTACCTTGGCGATAGTTTGATCTACCCAAAGGGCGTATGTTAGGAGAGTGTTCCATTGAAGAGGATTATCTTCAATGAGACTTTTGATGATTCTTACTGTTATAACCCTAAATTGCTCCATACATGCATACCTGGCATTTGGCCCTCTTGCTATTTTTTCCAAGCCATCACTGAGTTTCTCTTCTTAAAAAAACTATTTTTGAAGATGTCTGTGACCTGGACCACTACTTCCCATGTACACACACCTGTTTCACTACTACAACCCGCGTACGTATGCTAGTTGCACCATTACAACCTACGTATACTTGCAAAAGTTGCAAAAAATAAAATTTGCAAGGAATTTGTTGAGATTACGGGCTATTGGGTAGTTTCCCATTTGATCCACTGCTTATAGCCTGTCGCCCAACAAAAATAACCATAATTTTGTCATATAAAAGGAGGTGTTGGGGTATCATGCCTAAGTGAAGCATAAGAACATTAAAACGTTTCCCGTTTCACATCCCCTCCTTTCCCTAAGCATTTGCAGCCTTGTTGAGAGAATTCCATCAGAATTCCCCATTTTTCCCTTTTTTCTCCATCATAAGCCCATCCCATTCCTAATAGGAAGGTTGAGAGGAGAAAGATACGCGGAGGTGCACTTGGATCTTGGTGAAGAGGATCCTGAACTAGGTTCGTGGAGCATTTGTCGACCTTGTTGTAAGTAAACATTGTGATATCAATAAAGAAATATTTTTCCTATCCCGAAATATGATGTGTCTAATGTTTGCATTTTATTTATGTTTTATTATAACATCCAACCCATGATTTATATATGAAATACATTTTTTTAGTTTCTTGTTTATCTGTTTGTGAATGCAGGTCAGCCTTGGGATGAGTCTTGCAGTTAGCGGAGCTAGCAAGCGCGAGAGGATCGACACCAGACGCAGAGTAAAAGGTACAATTACTTGATTCTTCTTACTTTGTATTTCATGCATGAGTTTGGGGTATGTTCGGGGTAGTTAGAAAAGTATGAGACTTTTAGATGATTAGATCTACCTACATGTTGAACCCTAGTGTAGTCCATAGGGGGGTTTTCCCGCTATATCAAAACTGGCGACCATAGTGGGGAAGCCTCTAGGGTTTTAGGGGATTTTTTGGGTGTTTGATTGGTTTTATTACCTTTTGAGTTTCTGTAAGTTTGTTGAGTCTTTAAGGGATTCTGGTCACCTATTGGTGCCATACCATTTCTCCCTGCCCTGTCAGTATGCCTGTTTGTTTTCTTTTTTTTGAGAAGTTACAGAGGTGTACGCGACCTACTGTGGGTTTGCATGCGTACATACATGCTCTTCTCTATAGACATACTACGTCCATATGCAGTCTTCTTAAGTTTCAGTAGCGTGCTTCTGTCAACAAATTTTTATTTAAGAAGAGGCAGTCAACCTCTTCCCTGATTGAATTCATACTTCCCAGGGTTTCTTGATTAAGTACAGTGTCTCTGTTGTTACTGTCATAGCGTGGGTTTGATGTCAGTTTTCTTGTGTTTTATTTGAAAGGTTTTTAGACGAGTCTATGAGTCTTTGATCAGTTTGTTTGGCATCTTCAATGACTCCCTGTGATCCGCAGTGGGCCAAAGGTCAGTTTCGGTATTGTCCTGTCTTTTACTTTTTCCCTTTCGCTTGCTTTAAATAACAATAAAAAATATTTATTTCAAATTTTCTTGTTTGAAGCATTTCAAAAAAAATAAAATAATAATAATTTCTTTGTTTGGTTAAGTAGTTGGGTTGATTATTTTTCTTGTTAGGAAAAATAGTTATTTTCTTATGTTCTTTACTGATTTCTTAGAACATTAAGTAGCTCGTAGTCGAGTGAAATTTCGTTTTAGGTTTTCCTTTAAAAGATCTTAGAAAAAGTAGTTAGGAAAAGTTGGTTAAAGAGTTAGTTGCAAATCTTT
>SNQJ01S0151532.1:0-17235 GCA_010110895.2 Picea sitchensis
AGGGGTCCCATTTGGAAGAGGAAAAATATAGCAAAGAAACTCTGCCCATTTACGTATTCCCATTTTTCCAACCCTTTAGCCTTTGCTTGTGCCAAAGGAGATTTAAAGCAAAGCAGTTGAAGGAAAGAAGAAGAGGAGCCTAGGATAAGGTTCTAGGAGCGGTGGTCGGTCTCAACTTTTGTAAGTTGACTCATTCAAAGTAATAAAGAAAATGCTTTTCCCATCCCAATTCATGAACTGTTTATAGTTTGATCAATATATGTTTGGATTTCTAACCCATTAGTATATAAGTAGTATGCATGCATAGTTGTTGCTTGTCTTGGATGCAGATCAACTTTGGAAGGAGTATTGCGAACAAGTAATCAAGCACAACAGAGGATCGACATCAAACGCCGGGAACAAGGTAGGTTGATCTTTCCATGCATTTACTAAGAAAAGGGGATTTAAATCTAGGGATGAAGGTAGAAAGTAATTTCTATTCGATCATATCTGCATGCAAAGTCTGAACTCTATTTGTTAGTCCGTAGGGTGTTTTTCCCCAACAACACTCATTGAAAAATTGAACAAATGATATCCCACTGGTGTAATAGAATTTTATCTCTAGGAGGCAAATTCATTTTAATTAAATCAATATTGGAAAGTATTCCCATTTACTGGTTGTCTATAACACATCTTCCACTTTCGGTCCTTTTAGTTTTACGTCAGCTATCCTTCTCTTTTCTTTGGGCTGGAAACAAAAACTTTCACAAATTTCACTTGTGTAGATGGGACCTGGTCTCGCGCCCAATTCTTTTTAGAGGCTGGGGGCTTCGAAACCTCAACTTCTTCTACAAGGCTTTAACCACTAACATGCTTTGGCGAGTATTGACAAAACCAGGTATCTGGAGCAGGGTTTTAAAAGAAAAGTATTTTCCTTCTGTTCAACTTCACTCGTGGCTTAGATTGGTGACAGCCAGAGCATTGACAGGGTCTCAGACTTGGAAAAATTTAACAAACACGCTGTCGATTATCCTCCATTGGATGGCTTGGAATCCAGGCAATGGACACTCGACTATGATTGGAAAAGACTTTATTCTAGGCCTGGGAAAGGCCTCTCTGCTCTCCAACGGGTTGATAGACAAACTAAATACAAACAAAATTTTCCTTCTTTATCAAGCAAGTACTCCATAGGTAAAAGGATCTTTAGGAGCAAACTGGATATCAAGTTCGGAGTTAGAACTTGAGGGAATCTTGGCCACAGAATGGGAAGCTTACAAGATTTCTCTAAAGAACTCAGGCATCTTCCTTCATAATCGGCCCGATGCTTTTCTCTGGACAGGTGGTGACGACTCTGGCATTCTTACAGAAAACAATGTTTACAAAGCTCTTGCAGAAATGTTTTGGTCGCCAAGGGTATTCGGCTGGAGACAAAACTTTTGGAAGTGGAATTGCCCTTTAAAATTAAAACTTCACACCTAGTTAGTCACTGAAAATAAGATTCTCACTTGGAGAAATCTTCAGAAACTGGGTTGGATGGGGCCAGACGTTTGTCCTTTATACAAACAAAATAGGGAATCAGTTAATCATCTTTTTATCCATTTCTCTTTTGCTTCTGAAGTTTGGAACAAGGTAATTCTGGAGTTGTCCCTGGTTCATAGCTGGTTTAGAATTTCTATTCATGACGGCTTCACAAGTTGGACAACAACAAACTCGATGGCAGCTTCTCTTCTGGTCTTTATTATTTGGCACATCTGGGTTGAAAGGAACCTCTCCCTTTTCGAAGAGGGTACTTCGTCTACTCAAAATCTTGTCTTCAAATCTATCTCTACTCTACATCTTCATCCTAGCAGGAAAAACTCAACCTTCACCCGGCCTCATAAGATGGTCATGCTTACTGACAAAGCTGTCGTGTGGTTTGATGGGGCGACTCATCAGAAGCAAGGAATCTGTGGGGCTGGGGGAAAGATTGTTATCAACAACTCCACCTCATACTCCTGGACTTTCAATTGCGACAATGGATCAAACACAAAAGATGAACTATTGGGGGCTTGGGCGACTCTTATCCTGGCCTCTAGATTATCCCTTCAGGACCTACTTATTCTAGGGGATTCTCGAATTGTCATCGATTGGCTAAATAAGAGAGGAGCCATTCAGGTAGTTGCTCTCGAAAGCTGGAAGGAAAGATTCTTAGAAGCCATGATTCTTTTAGGAAAAATTACTTTTACTCACATCTATCGAGAGGAGAATAATGACGCTGACAATTTATCAAAAATGGCTCTTAGAAATCAAATGGGGAGATTAGCTTACAGACGAAGAGAAGATGGAAACAAGGGCCCCATCCTTCACTTACATCTATTCTAATTAGGCCTCTTCTAGTTTATTTTATAGTTGTTCTTTGTCTATTAGTTTTGGGCAATTTTAATTTTGGCCTCTTTTGGATGCATTGTCTCATGTTTGTTTCTTTCAGCTCTTACTAGATATGTTTGGAGTAGAGTTAGTCTTCTAGATCTGTGAGAGTTCGAAAGATGTAAGTTGTTCCTCCATTGGCCAAGATAGGTTCTATGTTCTTCGGATGAAATAGGCAGCCCTATACATTTTTATATTTTGCTAAATATAAAAGCGTAATTTTCATGTGAAAAAAAAACAAAACAACAACTGTTGCGATAGTAAAAGTTTTAGGACATTGAAATTCCAAACCTATGGTTACCAACCGGTGTTGCATTGTACAAAGAGTAAAGCTTATGTAAAAACAAAATGTACGTTGATTCACACAGATTACGCGTAGAAACGTGACATGGGACTTTAAAAGATAGAAAGTGGAGGGAACAGTTTAGAAGATAGTGGAGGAAGGAGAGCACCGTGAATCGTCATATTTCTTTACTGCGAAAAGCCACCGACCAGTACCTTTATTTTGTCTTGTGGAATAGCCATAGCTACCTTGCACCGACCAGGACCTTTATTTTGTCTTGTGGAATACCTCCTCCCCTCAGGATGATGTTCTTTCATCTCATCAATTACCGCTGGTTTCCCTCTTTACACAGTTGTTCACCGTATGTTCTTGCATCTCATCAATTCCCGCTGATTTCCCTCTAATCACAGTCTTTCAGTACATCTCATCAATTTATCCACGCTTTCTCCACCTCTATAGTGCACACGTCTTTATTTTTTCACTTCTGTTTTATTGAATTCAGACCACGCAACCCAGAATATCTCCACACACATTTTTCATATGTCTGCTCTCATTTTCCTCCGTCTTTCAATCTTTTCATATGGACTTTTCATGAATTCTACAAGTTTGGTGGATATTGAAGGATTTCCCAACGCTTTATTAATCTCTATGCCCCACTTCATACGGCAATTTCTGTCTGACTTTCAATTTTCCAAATCACCGGAATTCTACACAGAGCTTTATCTCAGAATTGCTGTAATTATATATATTCACATATCCAAGAACATAATTCATATGTTTTTGAGGACGTTGGATTCGAAGAGGAAGAAATGGATCATATCGCTTCTGTGCTTTGTGATAGCAGAGGCAGCAATCCATTACTCAAGTTGGAAGCCATATTCCCACACTCATCGTCATCACTGGGAAGATGGTTTAGATGACAATCATTCTCATTTTGTTCTGAATGACCGCTTTTTGGAGGAAGATCATTTCATATCATTCATGGGCCGCCACGATGAAAGGGATCTAGAAGCTCTTTTGTCCTTCAGAAAGGCCATAACAGCCGATCCACATGGATTGTTGTCCAACTGGACGGCCCGGAACTCTGTGAACATATGCTCGTGGAGAGGAATTCGCTGCAGAAAACACAGCAGAAGAGTTGTTTCCATAGATCTTTCTCACTCGGAATTGGAAGGTACCCTCTCGCCTTCTCTTGGTAACCTCTCTTTATTGCGCTCTTTGGAACTTAGTAACAATAATTTGAGAGGGAGAATTCCACCAGAGTTTTCGCAGCTTAAAGCCATCCGAACACTTGACTTACAATTGAATCTTCTATCGGGTTCTATTCCAGTGGAATTGGGAATGCTGCAGAAACTAGAGTCCCTGTTTTTAAGGTGGAACAATTTGGAGAACACTATTCCTCCATCTCTAGGAAATTGCTCTTCCCTCACGGAACTCTATCTGATGGGCGATTCTTCCAGTAATATTTCGGGTTCCATCCCTTCCGAGTTAGGAAACTGCAGCAATCTTAGAACCTTATCTTTAAGTAACCTTAGATTACAAGGTTCTGTACCCATGATTATATTCCGCCTTCCGCTTTCCTTCCTGAGTCTTTATCAAAATAACCTAGCAGGGAGCATTCCCAAAGTTATTGCTAATTTGACTCAACTAGCTATTTTAAACCTTGGTCGGAATAACTTCACAGGAAGCATCCCCAAAGCCATTACCAATTTAAGAAGATTGCAATCCCTTCACCTCTCAAACAACTCTCTCACAGGTACAATTCCCAAAGGCATTGGAAAACTTCATTCATTGGAGAGCTTATATTTGGATTTGAACAACTTAACTGGGAAGATACCTGATGGTATCAATAGTTTGGTTTCATTAAAGACTTTGGATCTTTCACATAATACCTTGGAGGAACCAATTCCTAAGGGTATTGGCAATTGTGTTTCTATGCAAGTTTTTTCTGTCCATTCTAATAATTGTTTTTGGGACTTTGCCTATGGTTAACTGTACCTTGCTTAGATTTTGGGATTTAAGGAAAAATGGATTCACAGGTGAGCTTCTTTGGTACTTTGGATTTTTTCATGACTTGAGAGTTTTAAATATTGCTTATAATAATTTTCATGGTGTTATTCCTCAAAGCATCACAAATCTCACCACTTTGTATATCTTGGATTTATCCAACAATAAATTCACTGAAAAAATACCATCTAATCTTGATAGACTATCTGGATTTTCAATCAATGAATTTGTTTCCATTGATGGAGTAACATCAATTAAGCATGGAATTTTCATCCTTTCAGATATGTTTGATGAAACGGTGTTTTATGAGGAAATGGAATTAGACATAAAAGGAAGGGAGTACATGCTATCATATGTGTGGCCTATAAACATTATATTTGATATGTCTAACAATAATCTCAAGGGAGAAATACCCACAAGCATAGGAAGTATGAGCAGCTTGAGATTATTGAATATATCTGGGAATCAACTCGAAGGATTAATCCCTGCATCTCTTAGCAACATATCTACTTTGGAGCAGTTAGATTTGGCTCAAAATAATTTGAGTGGAGAGATTCCTCAAGAACTCTCTAAATTATCTAAGTTGAGTGTTTTTAATGTTTCATCTAACAACCTCTATGAACTAATCCCAATAGGGACACACTTTTCCACTTTTAATGTAACTTCATTTCAAATGAATAGGTGCTTATATGGGTGCCCTATGGCTTAGTAGTGTGGATGAAAAAATATCATTGATTGCTTTGGCAATAGGATTGGGAGTTGAATTTGGAGGAGTTGAATTGGGAGTCAAACATTCCTCCAAACTTTTCATTGGATTTAGGGTTGATAATGATAAATCTATAGCATTTTCATCAATGATTATTAAGTCAAGAAATTGTAATTTATAAACTCGTTTTTACATAAATAAAAAGTGGAGGGAAAAAGCCAGATGTTGAGCGGTGCCTGCCAAAAGGCCATGGACCTTTTATGGGGTGTATCGACTCCCTAAATAATTGGGACCCTCTAGATTAAAGGCTTTACCCATTATATGTATGGTGAATAAAGAGATATATAAACCCGTAAATGTTGTTACATTATGATCGTGGATATAAACATTGATAAATATTGATGTTTAATTATGTATCATGATTTATAGTTTATAAAGTTTTTTTCTTTTTATAATTTAAAGTAATGTTTGTAATTATCTATACAATTTTATTATATGTATATTGTTATTTTGTATACAAAAAGTGGTTTACTTATTTTATAAAAATATGTTTAATAAATTCAATTATAAAGTGAAGTAATTGTGTGGTTTTATTTATTTTTAATGATTTGATATTAAGACAATTTGTATTTCTCCAAACTTTTTATTGGACTTGTATGGTTAATAAAGAGATATATAAACTTGTCAATATTGTTACATTATGTTTATGGATATAAACATTTGTAAATATTGATGTTTAATTATGTATCATGATATTTAATTTATATATTTTTTAATAATTTAAAGTAATATTTGTAATTATCTATACAATTTCATTTCATGTATATTGTTATTTTATATAAAAAGTGGTTTACTCATCTTATAAAAATATGTTTAATAAATCCAAGGTTTGATGGATCTAGGTTGAAACATATTGAATATCACAAAGGAGACAAGAGTGTTTCTAGTGGATATTGGAATGTCATTTGTGCAAGCCATTTTGCATTTTCTCAAGATGTTATGGGTTTTTTTTCTCTTTTCTTTTCTAATGGAAGGAATTGCATGGGACTAAGTAATATTGATCCAGATTATTTTGAGAACGACATGAAGGAAAAAATATAACAAAGATATAACATGGATATACACAAAAATATGGCAGGGAACACAATAATACAGTAAAACTCATATTCTATTAATAACTGTCTAGAATACAGAAGACTATAAAATGAAAAGTACCCAAGCTAGCTAGAATGGTGGCAGCTTATCTTTGAAGAGAGATGTGTAGGCTATGCTCATTTGCAATGATTACAACGAGGCTCCAAAGGCATTTTTAACATAAAGCATAAATGAGGAAATCATAAACATCCAAAACTCTAACCCCGAGAGATAAAACACAAAAAGGTTTGTGGGCCCTGATGGGGGTAGTTGATACGTCAACTTCCCAAGGGCGTAACTTTTGCATACGATCTATGTTTGGGGTGTTCGATACCTCGTCGAAAAGGTCTAGTTGAGGAGTAAAACTTCCACCAAGGGTAAAGGGATGCTATTAAAATCCCTTGGCCCCCAAAAATTAAAAAAAAAAACGTTATTTAGGGCCTCAAAACGACCCCAGAAGTTTGGTACCGGAAAAGATGTAAAAAATTGTCAAAATGGAAAATTGTTCTTTGAGCTAGTGGAATAGGTGGGTGGCCACTGATATCCACATGGATCATTCCTCCCACCTTAGGAAGAAATGGTATCCATTGTGTCAATTTCCTCTATCATATGGGGAAATTTCTGTTGAATCTGACTACTGGTGAGCCACTTGCCCTGATGAAGAAACTGCCCTGCTTTGACGACTCGATAGAGTTGGATGTTCTATTGGAAGGTGCCCCTCATCTTGGTGTCCATGATACAATCAACTGTTGCTCGTTCAATGTAGTCTGGATTGATTTATGTAGGGGCCAAGTGCTTGGATGCGTCTGAAGTGTCCAGGAGAGGCGAAAAATATGGTCGAAGTAGTTCCACATTAAATACGGGGTGCAAGCCAAGGAAAGGAGGAATAATTAATTCAAAAAAATTCTCACTCATGACCTTAGTGATGGTGTAAGGCCCGTATAGGAGTGGGCATAGATTCTGATGTGGTCCTGTGAGGCACTCTTTCTGCAAATGCAACCATACCTTATCTCCCACTTGAAACTTGTGTGGTACCCGATGTTGACCGTGGCATTGGATTTCTGCAAAATATCATGAACTTGTTGTTGGATGTCCTAGATTCTCTGAACAAATTTGGTTGCTCGATCAACCTCAGTCTAATCATGGGAGGACTCTTCCTGTGAAGCTTTAATGGTCAAAGCTACATCAATGAGGGTCAATGGATAGAACCCTAAGTACACCTAAAAAGGGATGTGGCCAATAGAGTTGTGGAGGTCTCTATTGTAGCTATGTTGAACATAAGGAAGGCTTTCATCCCGTGTGTGTGCATGTTTGAAATTTTACATCCTTAGGATATGGACAATCATCTTGTTGACTACCTTTGTTTGTCCATTAGCCTGTGGGTGGAAGGTAGTCGATTTGGTCAGCTTGGTGTCCATCATCAACCATAGGTTGGACCAAAAAGTGCTGGGGAATATACTATCTCGATATGAGATAATGGTTCATGAAAGTCCAAAACGAACCCAAACATGTTTAAAGAAGATCTTGGTGGTGGCCTCATATGTGATGCTCTTCTTGCAGTGTGTCGAAACTACGATCTTAGAGAATCGATCGACGACCATGAAGACACATTCATTCTCATGCTTGGTTGAAGGTAGATAAAACATGTAATCCATGGAGATGGACTCCCAAGTCTTATCTGGAGTAGGTAGAGGGGTGTATAGCCCATGTTTCTTGATGGTGGGATTGGCAATTGCACATGAAGTGTAGGATCTTATGTACTTGCGGATATCTTGCCGAAGCTTCAACCAATAAAAATTCTTTTGCAGTACCACAATTGTTTTGTATACACCAAAATGTCTTATTTCCTGACTATAATGAGATTCCTAGATCATATTTTCACGCTCACTTAAAGGAACAAAAAAATGGCTTATACGACATAGCAATCCATCTTGGAGATGAAAGTCTAGAACTCTTTTTCCCGCGCTCAATGTCTGATAGGAAACATGAAAGTCATTATTTTATAATTTTGGCCACCCGGACGTCTCATGCCCATGGGAGTTAAGAGATGTGGTTAGCGCCACAACCGAGAGTCGATTGAGGAAATCTACGACATGGTTGGTGCTTCCCTTCTTGTACTTGATGTTCAAGTGGAGTTGTTGTAGGTACATGGACAAATTTTGATGACAGTCATTCTATAACTTTCCTTGTGTTTGCATGAATTGCAGAGGCTTGTGATCAGTGTGGATGATTGTTTCCTTCCCCACAATGTAATTCTTCCACTATAGACATGCCTGCACAATGGAGTACATCTATTTTACATAGGTGGGGTATCTGGGAACAACATCAGATATTGTTTCACCGTGATAGGATATCAAATGCCCATGATGGGTGAGGATTGGACTGATAACATAATTTGAAGCATCTGTCTCAATCTGAAATGGTTGTTGCAGGTCTGGAAGAATAAGGACTGGTGTTGAGCAGAGGCGAAGTTTCAAATCCTTGAATGCTTTCTGTTGGGATGCAACCCACGCAAACTTGGCCTTCACTCCACCCAAAGTCGCATGGCTTAGGGCCCTAGCAATATGAGAGAACCCCAACACAAATTGACTATAGAAGTTGGCGAGGCCCAAGAAGATGCAGAGCTCAGTCTTTGTCTTCGGGATTGACCAATCGCGGATGAATTGAATCTTGGATGGATCCACATGCACACCCTTCTCATCCATGGTGTATCCCAAATATTGGATTATCTACATGTCGAAGGAACATTTCTCCAAATTGGAATATAACTTGTGTTGTTGCAGGGTGCCCAAGACCTCCTGAATATGCTTCCAATGTTCCTCCCAAGTTTTGCAGAAGATGAGGATGTCATCTAGATATACGACCACAAAGGCATTTGTGAATGGACTCAATATGTCATCCATCATCCGCATGAATGTGGTTGAGGCATTAGTCAAGTCGAAAGGCATGACCAAACACTCAAAGAGACCTTCTTTAGACTTGAAGGTTGTCTTCCATACATCAATTTTCTCAATTGGAACCTGGTGTAGATTGACTAAAGATCAATCTTACTGAAAAAATTGGCTCCCTTGAGGTGATATAGAAGATCATCAATTCAGGGGATTGGGTACCAGTTCTTGACTGTGATCTTATTCATGGATCTGTAATCAATAAAAAGTCGCCATGTCTTGTTCTTCTTTTGTACCAGAACAATTGGGATCCCTCAAGGTAGGGAGCTTGGTCTAATGTGGCCCTCTAGAATTAGCTCTTGGATCTGGCGTTTGATTTATTCATTCTCCATAATTAAACGCCTTTACATAAGGTCGTTAGACAAAGGAGCAATGGGTGTCAAATCAATTGAGTTCTTTACTTGATAGTGCACAAGCACCCCAGTAGGTGAGGAAAATATGTCTTTGTTCTCTTCTATTATCTTGTCCACCTTTTGCTGCTATGTAGAGAGAACCCATGCAGAGGTTTTGGCAGTTGTAGTGACCTTCTGTTCACCTTTTGAGTGAATCATAAAGAGGAAAAATATCCCATTCCGAGAGACCACCTTTCTACACTGCTTTGCAAAGATCAAAGAGACCGCAGTAGATGGGATTGCCTCCGGTAGCCTGTAGAGTTGATCTCCCAAAGTAATAATGAACTACAAGGCCTAGATTCATAAACAACTTGACGATTCCAGATATATATGGTTTTCCTAACAAAACATGACAAAATTAAAGGGGGAAACATCACACAATACCTTTTGTTTGAAGGGTTTTATGTCATAGTGCATGAAACATTGTTGGTTGATGCAGATGTCCCATCCTTGGTTGATCCAATCGATGGTGTATTGATGAGGATGTGACATCGTTGTCAGGTTCAACCTCTTGATGAACTCTGCTGAGATTAAGTTCTTTTGGCTACCGATGTCAACAATGAAATGGAGTGGGTCTCCTTCACCCACATCTATGAGTGGAAGAGGCGTCAATGACCTGTCTTCCCTTTTTCGGTTTTGAATAAGAGTCTGAGTTAGAATCCGACCTTGGGGATTTTGTATCATCCAATAATGACTATTTGGAGCGACATTCATCAGTATTGTGCAAAGGGATTTTGTGGAACTTGCACCACTTTCCAGTATCCTTCTTTGACTTCCCATCACCCTTCTTTGCTAGCGGCATAGACTGGTTGTCCTGGGACTGGCCATCCTTGATCTATCCTTTTCTCTAGGAGTTAGGGACACCCTTACCATACTTTGACTGTTTTGGATTTGTAGACCCGAACTCCCACTTGTACTATTGCTTAAATTTATGCTCTATTTTGACAACATATCAATAATCGGTTCCCAATGATGAGATGTACAAAAAATCCATTTCGGTTTGGATGTACCTGCATAGAGCCCCACGATATTTTAGGACCAGATGTCGCTCAGAGTCTTTGATACCCAACTTGGTGCACAAGTTATGGAAGGTATTTGTGAACTATGACACTATCTGTCCCTTCTCTTCACATAGTGTGGTCCATCTCGTGTACTGTTCATCATAGTTTCCAACAAGGTAATATTGTTCCTTGAGGGAATCAAAAAAAGCCACCCAAGTGGGTCCTAGCCAAAAAGTTACATACTCATCCTCGACTTGTTGATCACAGTAAGTCTCCCACCAATCTATGACATGGGGAGGGCCTTAAGGATTGCGAAGGTGATTTTTTTACTTTTGGAAAAATTTTGGACAAAGAAATAACCCTCTAGCAGACTTAACCATTTTTCCAAAGCGTCAACGTCTATCTAGCCTTCAAATAAAGGAAAATAAAAGTTAACATGCACCTTGAAGGGCGTCACACCTCTGAATTGATTGATGGTTGAAGGTGCCTCCATTTTTGTCGGAAATTGTCGAAGGATCTGGGTGAAATTATCCATCATCTCATTCCTTTGTCGCACGAGGGATTCCTCGAGCAACAATTTGATAGGATCTCCTGCTCCGCCATCCCTATTTTCTTCCACCGTGGGAGGTTTCTTGGGCTGGAGAGAGTGGTTTTCCTCAAGAGAAACAATCTCAAGACCCAACTCTCTATACCCTAACCTCGTTGGGGACATGCACTAAGAACAATAAGGAGTAGACTTCTTTGATACCGCTGATCCAAATTATTTTGAGAATGACATGAAGGTAGAAATATAACAAAGATATAACAAGGAGTTACATAGAAATATGGAAAGGAACATAGTAATATAGTTGAAATTAGATTATATTAATAACTTTCTATAATATAGAAGACTATAAAATGCAAAGCACACAATAGTGGCTTATCTCTGAAGAGAGATGTGTAGGTTATGCTCATTCACAAGAAGATGATTACAATGAGGCTCCAAAGGAATTTTTAACATAAAGTATAAATGAGGAAACCCTAAACATACAAAACTCTAACCTCGGGAGATAAAACACCAGAAGGTTTGTGGGCCCCGATGGGGGTAGTTGATACGTAAACTTCCCAAGGGTGTAACTTTTGCATACAATCTTCGTTTGGGTCATTCAATATCTCGTCAAAAGGGTCTATCCAAGGAGTAAAAATTCCATTGGGTTTAGGGCATTCTTTACAAGGGCTTGCCCCCCAAAAGTCCAAAAAAATGTCGTTTAGGGCCTCAAAACAACCCTCGAAGTTTGGGACGCGAAAAACTGTAAAAAAATACCAAAATGGAATATTTTTCTTTGAGCCAGTGGAATAGGTGGGTGGCCATGAATATCCACCTTGATAAAATATAGACACTAATGAACCAATATTTGTATTCCTCAAGGATAAATTGTTCCTTTGATAGTTATTTTGTTGCAGAAGGGCCCTATTTCTATGTCATCATTAATAAAGTAAGCATTGATGAAAAAGTAAATGAGAAGAGATAAGCTTCCATAGAAGGAGCTTGTTGACCCTACATAGATGCCAAATTAATACCCAAAATCCCAAACACTAAAACAATTGAAACACCGCATCATGTCTTCAGTTATTTTATTCTTTTTGTTTGTTTGTTTAACAGACAACCAATGCCTTTTCCTTGTGCAATCCCCTGAAACTTGTTTGATTAACAAAAAATCAATGTCTTTCCTTTTGAAATCCCCTCCTCAAAACATATTTTGTTAAATGCGCACCGCATTACATTATGCCCTTGCAGTCTCTTTTTTTTTTCATCCTTGTAATCTCCTTTAGAATTTAGCACATCCCCCTCCCCACACTACAATGAAAGCACCAATTAGTGAATTTGTTTCTAGAACCACTTCTCTCTTCTCTATTTTTAGCAGAGGTTTTTGCGGAACCACTTCTACCTCTTATATTTTTAGTGGAGGTTTCTAGCAAAGGTGGGTGACTAGAGGTTTTAGTTTTTTTGTTTTTTGAAATTTTGGAACCACTTCTCCCTTCTCTTTTTTTGGTGAAATATCAACCATTTTTCATAAAAACATTGTTGGTACACCAAATAGATTAAACCACATCGGTGTGTAACCCTACCATGTGCATAGCGATAGGTTAAAATATTTTATAAAACATATCTTTCATTTAAACAAAATTCTTGTTGGTGCACCATATATTCTTAAACGCATCGATGCATAACCTTACTAGGTGCACCAAGGTAGGTTAAAATATTTTATACAAAAACATCAACCATTTTTTCAAAAAGTCTTTTCGATGTGTAGAATATATTTAACTACTTTGGTGCATAACACTACCAAGTGTACCAATGGTAGGTTAAACGTATTTTAAAAAATTTAACCAATGTGTCCTATACTTATACATGCATCAATGTCTCAGTATATAGGGTGCACCACAATTATAGGGAAAAAAAAATACCATTTTTTTTTTCATTTCAACCTTAATTCAGTGCTTCGTACCAGTATAAGCACTAGTGCTTCCTATCCCCCTACAACTGCACCATTGTTCAGTGCCACTACATTGTGGGATTTCTCGATTCCTTTGCTCCACGGTGGATTTGTGCTCATTTTGGAATTTTTCAATATGTACCATATTTTCATTAATATCTACATGGAAATCATTCCTCCTCAATGGAGAAGAGACCAGGGAACTAATTGTTATCCCTTAATTTACATTTTCAATAGTTTAAAATTTAAAATTAGTCTTTAATTATAAAAATGATTTTTTTGAAAACATTTCCACCGATGTACCCTAGGTTGAGACTTACACTGCATTCAATGCCTATATAGGCCGCACTAGTAAGCAGTGCTCCAATTCATTATAAGCACACTACAAAGTTATATTTAATGTGTATAATTTTCCTGCAGTCTCTAGTGAACTAATAAATGTACAGATGCAATGTGGTGCTCCTAGTAATATTAGGTACACCACACATCCTTGGTATCAACACCATGGGGTGACAATGCATGTATCGTAAATAAGAACACCATAGTGGTCTACATTGATTGATGGTTCCTATAGAGGTTTCATTGGTGCACAATGTTTTCAGGAATTTTAAGCACATTGGATAATTATAAGATTGTATGCATGAATTTCTCACCCACCTTCAATTAAAGGCTTCTAGACTTCAATTGCCAACATTCTTCCTCTTTACCAATTATGTGGTGAATTTATATACTATTATTTCCTCCTCTTGTTTCACTTGGAGGGTGACTTCAATCTTCCATCTTCATCTTCCATCACATGGCCTTTTTTTAGATCTTGTCTCTCCTTGGTTAGATATGTGGAATGTGATTTCACCCACTCCTTGAGACTCTGCTTGGTGATTTTTATCTTTGATTCCCATATGAATGAGGGGGATCCGAAGAGGAGTGAATGAGAATGAGATAGAATTATAGTTGGTATCTACCTGTAGGTTGAGAAGAATGGGTTTATGATCATAAGTTGTTGATAGGTGAATGGACAACGAGATCTAAATGTTGTCCAATGTAAAATTTGTTTGAACAAGAAAGTGATCCAATATATATTCTGTATGAACCAAGCCCAATTAATTGTTTGTCTAGGTATACTTTATTTTCTTTGGATTTGGGTCATATAGGTCTTAGTATTCTACCATCTCATCCACCATCTCTCTAATCAGATCTTCAAAAAGTATTCCTCCTTTCTTTTTTTATAGTGATAGAACCATGGTTAGGCCTCCAACCAAAATTTTGTGGGTGCATGGATTTGATTCCTCGTGCTCTCATATGGAACTCCAACAAATTTTCTTGTCCCTATAATGAACTAGAGCATAGATATTATAAAGGGAGATCTTCTTATAAATACTTTTATTGAGAAATTTTGAATAAATCCAATACCATGTGTTGAACATTTGGATGTATTCCATATGTTTTTGGTCCCATAAAGTACATATGCATCATGTGGCTCCTTAGGAACTTGTTACCTCTCCCTAACAATCTTTCCATATTATTTTTTCTTATTTCATTGTTTATTCCTTCTTCTATTTTTTCCTTATGTGAAAGAATGATAGCTAGTTGTTGTAATTTTATTAGGTCTTTGATTGCTTCTATATTGTCTTTGCTACCCATTCCCTTAATATTCTAGGATAATACTTTCATTTCTTAATGCTTGGCATTTTGGAACCCCTCCAAAGGATTCTATTCTTGACTATATTCCCCAGTTCTTTTCTTTGTTGGTTTCTTCCTCTCTTAACTCTTTTATTATTGCAATACTTATATTTGGCACTCTAAACCAAGAAAGATGTAATGAGACAACATATACACTTGTGCTAAGCTAAATTATCTCATGGAAAAAAAATTCGTTAAAAGTACATTAAGGTTTCACTTTTTTTAAAGAAAAGTGAAACCAACTGTAACTTTCCTACGGAATAGGCACAACTGGTCATGGGTTTCCATATATAACCTGTGAGCGCCCTTGTAAAATCTAAAATCTAGAGGAAAGATAAAATATGTGAGTAGGAAAAAGCGAAAATATATCTGATCCAGGTGGATATCAGTGGCCACCCACCTATTCCAATGTCTTGAAAAGCAGTTTTCCACCTTGGCAATTGTTTGGGTTCCAAACTTCCGAGGCCATTTTGAGGCCCTAAACGACGTTTTTGGGGATTTGGGGGCTAGGTGACTGACGTAGGAATTGACCTGGGCCAGTTGAAAAAATTTCTTCTCGGTTAGAGCTTTCTAACGGGCTATCGTGCACCTAAAACGAAGATCGTATGCAAAAGTTATGACCCCAAGAAGTTGATGTACTAACTTACCCAAACGTGACTTTTGGCACTTCATCTCCTAGGGTTTTTGACATTCCTTTTTATTGTAAAAAGGCCTTCAGAGCCTCATTGTAACGATATTCTTGCGAATGAGCACAACCATCACATGTCTTCTCAAAGATAAGCCGCCACCATTCTAGCAAGCTTGTTTTCCACTACATTTTATAGTTTCGGCTTATTTCCTTATTGAATAGAAAACCAGTTTTACTGTATTGTTGTTATTCTGTGTTAAGCATATTTTAATAATCTATATTCATTTCGTTATGCTCATAAAATCCAGATCATTGGTATCAAAGAAGTTTGCTCCTTGTCATCTTAATGCATGTCCCCAACGAGGTTAGGGTACAAAGAATTGGGTCTCGAGCTTGTTTCTCTTGAGGACAAAATCTATCGCACGCCCAAGAGACCTCTCATGGGAGGAGAAAATAAAGATGATGAGATAGGAGATCCTTTCAAAATGTTTCTTGAGGAAGCCCTCACGAAACAGAGGAATGAGATTATGGATAGTTTCGCACAAATCCTTTGGCTACTACCAACAGGTGACGCATCTTCCTCGAGCGGAGGTGCCGCCCCCTTCAAGGTACAAATTAAATTTGATATTCCTATATTTGAATATCAGATAGACGCAAATGTTGTAGACAAGTGGTTTAATCTACTAGAAGGGTATTTTTCTATCCATAACTTTTTGAATAGATAAAATATTACTTTGCGCTCCTCAAAGTCGTTCCCCATGTCAAAGATTGGTGGGAAACTTTCTGTGAGCAAAAGGAAATAGAGGAACCATCATTATTTATAGTCCCAGCCACCTTGGAATCCTTCAGGGATGTTATTAAGGAAAAATACTACCATGTCAGAAGTTATGTTGACTTGTATACCAAATGGACCACACTGTGGCAAGAAAGAGACCAAGCAGTGCCACAGTTCACAAATATCTTCCATACCTTGCGCACCAAGCTGGGTATCAAAGATTCAGAGTGACATCTGGTGCTCAAGTATCGCGATGCTCTGCATAGATACATATAGACCGAAATGTAATTTCTGGACATCCCATCCTTGGGCATGGCCTACCGATATGCCATCAAAATCGAGCAGAAGCTCAAACAAAAGACGTGACAATTTAGGCCTGGGAACCCCTCACAACAAAATCTAGGAAAGGGCGGCCCCAACCCACAGAAAAAAGTACAGAGAAAATATGGACAGTATCAGGACAACCATTCTAAGCGCAAGAAAATAAGGACACCAGAAAGACAAAGAAAGATACTGGGAAGTGGTACGAATTCCATAAGATCCCTTGGCATAACACTACTGATTGTCACTTAAAGTATTCGCCAGTGGCTGAAGTGAAAGCCCTGAATCAGATGTTGGTTCTGACTCTGATTCAGAACCAGAAAGGGGAAGATGGATCATTGACATAGAACCTAGTGCCACTGTTGCTGCCACCAAGCTCCAACTTGGTGAACCAGACGAACCATAAGAAGGAGAGTGCCTCTTCCATTCACAGATGTGGGTAAAAGGAACCCCGCTACACTTCATCATTGATAGTGGTAGCCAAAAGAACCTCATATC
>SNQJ01S0151533.1:21898-44959 GCA_010110895.2 Picea sitchensis
TAAATATATGGATGACTAAATATTATAATGAAGAGATGCAAAATATGATAATATAACAAATTAATCCAAACATATGTTGGCCCTTGGTCATGTATTGAGGAAGAAAGAGAAGAATAAGGAAGAAGAAATATAAAGCATGAAGCACACAGAAGGCACACAAACTGAGGAAGGGTCGAAGTGGTTAAAGAAGCAGAAAAGAAGGAACAAGGTAAAGGAAAAGCAAGTCGTTGAAAGAGAAGATCAAGGAAGACAAAGCAACAAAGAAAATGGATCCTGGACAACTCAGCAAGCGGAAGAAGACACCAATAGGTGCTTTGGAGCACCTCGCGGAGAAGAAGGAAGACCAGGTTGGCGAAGCCCTTAAAATGTGGATTATGTGGACCTAGGCTTTTGGCATCTAGGATTTTGGCACCTAGGGTTTTGGACCTAGGGTTTTGAAACCTAGGCTTCAGTCTAAGGTTGTCTAAGAGTCATGAAATGTATAAATAAAGGTCTAGAAGATTTGAGAGGGTTGGTCATTGGTTGTTGTTTGTTATTGTTGTTGGTGATAGCAATATTGAGAGATAGAAGTGTTTTTTTGTAAGAGCATTCTTGTATTCTGGATCTTCAGCTAGGTGTGAAGATCAACCCTGCAGCTGGGTGCATAGGGAGGGGAGATAAAAAGGAAGAGAGAAAGAGATTTGCAGCTAAGTGCATAGATAGAACTGTATGTTTTCATCTAATATATCAAGAAACACAGTTTTGTGGATGTAGCCCTAGGGAGAGGGTGAACCATGTAAGTCTTTTTGTTCTTTGTGGTTGATGTTGTGTTATTTGCTATCTGTTATATTGTATTGAATTGTTGTGTTCCCTATTAAAGATAAGAGATATAACTAACATCGTGAATTAAACATAATATTGTTAAGCATATCTAGGTTATATTGCGTTGTTTCTTTGAAATCATCATGCATTTCCTCTGGTTGTAGACACATGTGTCCTGCAACCCCCCTATTGCTACTTCGGGTGAGACTTCATCTGCTTCACAGTTGTTGCCGAAAGGTCTAGTAGTTAGGGTTTTTTGGTGCACTGTTAGAGTTGAACCCTGGGTTTGCCCCTGTGCCAACAAATGGTTCCATTGTCAGGACCAGGATCTTCTGAAGGGAATGTCAAGGTGGTTTCCATCGAAGACAAAAATTCAGAACTGGATAGAAGAACAAGAAAGGGACTTCGTCGTATCTTAGAATAATAACCCCAGCCTTAGTATAGAAGACTGGTTGGGAAGATACATATTTACTTATGTGCATGAAATTTTCTTTATAGGAGTTCATAAGGAGTTATACGAGTGGTTATCCAGACTAGAAAACACTCAATTTGAAATCATATCTAGACCACCTATGGTTTGGACATCGACGATGATCAAGAAAGTCAAGAGAGTTGATAACATTGTGTCAAGAGCAATAGATCTCTGGTTTAATAACACTATTGGAGGGTACATTACTCAGTTTTCTATTGACATAGTAGAGTCATATAGCCAAGCAGAGAGATATTTTTTCAAGGGACCTAGAGGCAAGTTTCTACACTTTTTGAAGCTGAAGATTAAGATGCTATTGCATGAGCAGAATATCTTGAAGATACAATAATTAGTTGGAGTTTAAAGCTAATGTTCAAGAATTCGGATAGCGACAGTGACACAAAGGTTGGATACACGTGTAGTGGGAGATCATTCCGAGAGGTTCCTATTGCGAACCTATTTAAGCAGAGTCACGGGCCATTACCACAAGACAAAGGATTCTATAGTGGAGAAGAAGCAAAGCTAACAAACAAATATTATTCAGAGTCCGCAAGGGCAGATGAAGTAAAGACTGAAGAACTTCGCTGAGGAGAACCAAAAACTTCAGGTACTGCGCCTATTGTCGAAGTAATTATTATTAATCCTCTTGTTGTTTTAGAAACATTAAGTAACCAGAGTAACCAGAGTAATCAGAGCACTCAGAGTATTGTTACAAGTCGTTTAGTACACACTCAGTCAAGAAACCTAGGAAAGTCCATGGCAGATGAAATGAAGATACCTATTTTTAGAGGAGACGGATCTGAAGATCCTAACCAGCACTGGTTCTTATGCAAATATGTATGGAGAATTAAGCAAGTTAGTGAGGAAGATATTAAGAGATTTCAGTTTAGTACCACCTTGAGGGATTGTGCCCTGAGCTGGTACATGAATTTTGTTACAGGATCTGTACAGCCCAAACCCTTGAATGACATTAAGAATGCATTGAGTGCAGAATTCAAGAAGCCCAATTTAGAGTCACAGTGCATTACAGAGTTGAAGGGAATCAAACAAAAGGTAATTGAACCTGTTTGGGAGTTTGATTAGAGGTTTAAGACCCTAACATGCCATTTGAGTTTTCAGATTCCAAACAAACAGAATAAGGAATGGTTCATCGCTGCCCTCCTACCACATATGAGAGTTCCTCTCATGGAACAGAAAGTCGCTTCGTAGGCTGAAGCATTGGAGATTTCCATGAAACTAGAAGCAACCCCTGTAGGAGAATCTAGTCTAGGTACGAGCCAAATTTTGAACCAATTAACTAGTTTATCTCTACAGGTTAAAGACATGAATAAGGAAAAAGGAAAATAGAAAAGAGAAGACATATGGTGTATCAGATGTAAAGCAGATGGCCATGACAAAGAGCAATGTCCTTTATTCAATGAATACTTGGTCTCTGGAGCCCCTAACCCTTTGAAGCAAGCTACTTTACCATGGTGTGAGGTATGTAGAAATAGACATCACCCTGGTGAATGCTATTATATGCATAAATATGTCCAGACACCCACCAATATTTATTGCACATTTTGTAAATATGTGGGGCTTGATGAGAAGGACTATAGGGCTTATGACCTCTTGCATGAAAGATCAAGGGATACATATAGAATTCAAGGAGAATTACAGTCAGAAGTAAATAATGCGCAGTTCAATTCCCCAGGAAGAGGAAAATTCAACCCTCGCGGTGGATTCAGAGGAAGAGGATGAGGAGGAGGCATGGGTCGAGGTCAAGGTCAGATTATTTTCTATAAATGCACCCAACCAGGTCATTTTGCAAGGTATTGTCAGAACCCTTGTACTACTTGCATCTACTGTAATTCATTTGACCATGTCATTGAAGATTTTCCAGTATTATTAGCTAAACTTCAGGAAAGACGAGGTGGAAACCAACAGGTACAAATAATATCAGTTGAACCTCGTGATGAGGAACCCAAAGTCGATGTTATTACTAGAGGATGCGTTGTCACATGAGAAGATAGGGTGACTCCAGGAAATACTATAGATGGATCAGGGATCAAAAGAGCTGCAGAGAAGACACAATTGTTTGATCCAAGGAAAGAAAAACATACTTTTGAAGAAACAAGGAGAGAATTTATAGGAGAACATGATTCTTCATCTAAGCCACAACCAGAAGTAAGGGAATGTGAAATGCCTCCATCATTTTATCAGTCTGCCCTAACTAGACAAGGAAAAGAGGTAAGCAAGCTTATGGACTTCTTGTATACTTGTATCAATTTGATTAAAGACGAAAGAGATGTGCAGGAACTACAACACCTAATAAGACAATATGAAATTGGGAGAATAGATCCTCTGCTGAGTAAAGTTGTGAATCAAGTATCTAGAAAAAGGAGGACAAGCAAGGAACTACACCTTAGTGCTCAGATTGGAGACTACGACATAGACTATGTGGTCCTCGACTTGGGATTAGAAGTAAATGTTATAACGAAGCAGACTTGGGCATTGATGGGAAAACCTAAGTTGATTTACTGTCCTATTAGGCTCAGGATGGCTAATCAATAGGTGGTGAGCCCCTTTGGAAGACTAGAGCATGTCCCTGTCGACATCGATGGAGTGAGAACATTTGCAGACTTCGAAGTGATTGAGATTTTTGATGATAGATGCCCCTATCCTGCATTGTTAGGAATTTATTGGGCTTTCAACAATTCGACTGTTGTTGACCTAAAAAAGAGAAGAATGAAATTTGAAGGTGATGGCCTTAGGGTCATTGCACCTCTTGATCCTAATGAAGGTCGCAGATACACAAAACCTATAAGAGAAGAATACCATGCCTATGATCTAGAGAATATTTACAAACTGACAACAGGACAACATGATTATATTAATCCTACAGTGGATGGAAATCTAAGTTGGCAAAGTAAAAGTGCATGCTCATCAGATTCAAAAGAAGCATTGGAAAACTGGTAGAATAGAATGTATGAAGTCTCTACACAGAGGTGTGCCAGATTGACCAAGGCAGTTCACTAGATTGGCACAGAAGTAAGTAATCTTTCTACATTTGATGGATTGAATAATTTAAAGACATTTCTATTTGAATTTGAAGGAATTGTACCAGTACAACAGAGGTTCTTGGCACTAGATGAAGCCTTGAAAGCAACACTAGCTAGATGGTGGGAAACACATAAGAAGAACATCGTGGAGTGGGTACCATGTCACACCTGGATGACAGTGCGCTTTTCAAATCAAGATGAAGGTTGCGAAGTTTGATACACAGGTTAGAGTTGTCCTAATAACCATGTGCGAAGTTGTGAGGAAGCATGGAGAAGTATTCCTAAAGAACAGTGGGTACATAAGTTCATTGACACCTTGGATATTATGCCTATCAACTGGTATCTTCAAGAAGAACTACGCTTCATCACTACAGACTGGTATGGCATGACCCAAAACTTTATAGCTACGTTCCTGTTTGAAAGTCAGTACCCTACAATAGATCAGGATTTACAAATTGTAAGACATAAGGTCTTTGAGGAGGCACCTAACCACCCTCTTGACCAATAAAGAGATGAATGGATTGTGCCTCTTCACCGGTTACAAGGTTGTTATAATATTAATGTTGATGAGGATGAAGACCCTAGGGATGTAAACATTTCCTAAATTGAAGGACAAAGAGACATAGAAGGGCTACAGATTGAATTACCTTTTGTTGGACAACCTATTAAAATTAAGAAGGTTAATATTAGAACAGAGCAAGAACCTAAGTTGGCAAGTGTTGGAGACTATTGGGATGATGCTACTATTAGTAAGATTACACAACTATTACATGAGTATCAGGACTTTTTTCCAACCAAGTTCACAGACATGAAGGGCATAAAAGGACCCATGGGAGAAATGAAGATTCCTCTGAAACCAGATTTAAGGCCTGTCAAGCAAAGACCTTACAAGCTAAATCCCAAGTATGAGTAGAAATTTAAGATTGAATTAGATAGAATGTTGGATGCAGGAATCATAGAACTAGTTGAAGAATCTGAATGGATAAGCCCTATGGTGGTCCAAGATAAAAATTCAGGAGAAATCAGAATCTATGTAGATCTAAGGAAATTGAATGATGCATGTTTACATGATCCATTTCCTACACCTTTTACTGATGAAGTTTTAGACAATGTAGGAGGACAGGAAATCTATTCATTTACAGATGGATTTTCAGGTTATCACTAGATCAGAATTGCTAAGGAGGACATACATAAGACCACATTTGCAACAGAATGGGGCTCTTTTTAGTACACTGTGATGCCTTTTGGTTTGAAGAATGCACCAACCATCTTTTCCAGGGTGGTGGTCGAAGCATTTAAGGAGTTTTTACACAAGTTTTTGGAGGCATACTTTGATGATTCGACCATTTTTAGCCTACTGAAAGATCATATTGAATGTTTGAGATTAATGTTAGATAAGTGCAGGCAATGTCAGATTGCCCTGAACCTAAAGAAGTGTATTTTCTTTTCACCTTTTGGGGTGTTGTTAGGACACATCGTGTGTAAGCAGGGGTTGTTGGTAGATCCTTCCAAAATCGCTATCATTGTTGATCTACTCCTACTTCAGTTAGATAGCTGCGCACTGCATTGGGACACACTGGATACTACAAAAAGTTTATTAAGGGCTATGCACAGATAACAACACCTATGGAGAAGCTATTAAAAAATGATAGTAAGTTTCAATGAGCAGAGGAATGACAACAGAGCTTCGACACACTAAAGTAGAAAATGGTCACTATGCCTATTTTGGTTTTTCCAGATTGGAGTAAGGAATTCCCTGTTCATGTCGATGCGTCATCCATTGCATTAGGAGCATTTTTAGCACAGCCGAGTGTAGGAGATATTGACCACCCTATAGCCTTTCCTAGCAAGAAGCTTTCTACATCTAAAATAAATTATACTACCACTGAAAGAGAAGGCTTAGCTATGGTATACACACTACAGAAGTTTAGACACTACTTGTTGGGAGGGCATTTTAAGATGTTTACTGATCATTTTTCATTGAAGTACTTAGTCAACAAGCCAGTGTTGGGGGGAAGAATACGTAGATGGCTATTATTATTCTAGGAATATGATTTTGAGATTGTGGTCAAGCCAGGGAGAATGAATAAGTGACCTGACCACTTATCCAAGTTAGAACATGGAGAGGAACCTACCAGTTTGGATGATACAATACCAGATGCACAGTTGTTGGCCATCAGGAAA
Organism: Picea sitchensis; assembly: GCA_010110895.2. Classification (NCBI taxonomy): domain Eukaryota; kingdom Viridiplantae; phylum Streptophyta; class Pinopsida; order Pinales; family Pinaceae; genus Picea; species Picea sitchensis. Next base: position 28,394 of record SNQJ01S0151533.1, read on the forward strand.
GTCAATGATCACTTCACCGAGATAGTCTAGTTCTTGTCCATAGGAATGGCACCTCGCGAGTATACAGTTATTCAGAAGAAACAATTGGTAGTACATGCTGCAGATTTTCAACTTATAGCTGGACAATTATATAAGATGGGACCAGATGAGATCTTGAGGAGATGCGTTATGGAGGCAGAAAGACCATTGATTCTTGTAGAAGCACATGAAGGCATCACAGGAGTACATTATGCAGGGAAAGAAACAATGCATAAGGTTCTCAGAGATGGCCTCTGGTGGCCCACTTTACATAAGGATGCTAAGGAATACTACAAAGCCTACGATGTGTACCAAAGGATAGGGAAGCCTTCTAGAAGGGATTAAATGCCTTTATCACCTCAACTAACTTTACATGCATTTGAGAAATGGGATATTGACTTTGTGGGACCTATCAACCCACTAGGAAAGCGCACGGGAGCTCGATACATCATCACTACTACAAAGTATTTGACCAGATGGGCAGAAGTGAGAGCAGTTAAGGATTGTAGTGAAACTACAACTGCATGATTCATCTTTGATGATATCATAACCAGATTTGGATGCCCAAAGATCCTTATGAGTGATCAAGGTACACACTTCATTAACAAACCATTGAAGCCTTGACTCAGGAGTTCGAAGTTCATCATCAGAAGAGCACACCATACCACCCAAAGGCAAATGGTATAGTCGAAGCTTTCAATAAGATTTTGGAGACAGTGCTGACTAAGATTTGCAGCGTTAACATAGATGATTGGGATTTAAGAATTCTAGCAGTGTTATGGGCTTATCGAACTACTTGCAAAAAGTTAACAACGCAGACTCCCTTTAAGTTAGTTTATGGCTTGGAAGTAGTGGTACCTATGGATTATTTAGTTCCCAATTTAAGAATTCCAACATTTACAGGAATGGATGACACCAACGTTGTTCAAGACATGCTCGCGCAGTTCATGGAACTATAGGAAGACATGTTTATCGCAAGATTTCATCAGTAGGTACAAAAAGAACGAGAAAAGGCTTACCATGACATACATATCAAGAAGAAAGAATTCAAACAAGGAGATTTGGTACTGGTATATGACAGAAAGTTCATGAAGCATCTAGGGAAGCTCAGGACACATTGGATCGTACCATTCGAAGTTGCCTATGTTACATAAGGAGGAGTTGCGCAGTTGAAGACTCTTAATGGAGAATGGAAGGATGGTTTAGTAAATGGGAGCCGGTTGAAGCTGTATTGTGACAACCAGCTGCCTCACAGCTCTCAGTAAAAACAAAGGAAGAAGGGTCTAGGTACCAGGTGCAGTTGAAATTGGGTACCAGACACAGAAAAGACAGTTTGCACACGATATGGAGGGACATAGTAGAAAGCACAGGCTACTCTGCACAGTCTGCAGCCAAAGTGATACAGAAGGCTCAATCCTGTAGTAACTCGAGACAAGTCACAAATGAGTGTTGGGGGCCTGTTGGCCCTTGGTCATGTATTGAGGAAGAAAGCGAAGAAGAAAGAAGAAGAAATATAAAGCATGAAGCGCGCAGAAGGAACACAATCCGAGGAAGGGTCAAAGTGGTTAAAGAAGCAAAAAAGAAGGAATGAGGTAAAGGAAAAGCAAGTCGTTGAAAGAGAAGATCAAGGAAGACAAAGAAATAAAGAAGATGGATCGTGGACAACTCAACAAGAGGAAGAAGACACCAATAGGTGCTTTAGAGAAACTCGCGGAGAAGAAGAAATACCAGGTTGGAGAAGCCCTTAAAATGCGGATTATGTGGACCTAGGCTTTTGGCATCTAGGGTTTTGGCACCTGGAGTTTTGGACCTAGGGTTTTGAAACCTAGGCTTCAGTCTAAGGTTGTCTAAGAGTCATAAAATGTATAAATAAAGGTCTAGAAGAGTTGAGAGGGTTGGTCATTGGTTGTTTTTTGTTATTGTTGTTGGTGATAGCAATATTGAGAGATAGAAGTGTTTTGTTGTAAGAGCATTCTTGGATTCTGGATCTTCAGCTGGGTGTGAAGATAAACCCTGCAGTCGGGTGCACAGGGAGAGGAGATAAAGAGGAAGAGAGAGAGATATTTGTAGCTAAGTGCGCAAATAGAACTGTATGTTTTCATCTAATATATCAAGAAAAACAGTTATGTGGACATAGCCCTAGGGAGAGGGTGAACCATGTAAATTTTGTTGTTCTTTGTGGTTGATGTTGTGTTATTTGCTATCTGTTATACTGCATTGCATTGTTTTGTTCCCTATTAAAGATAAGAGATATAACTAACATTGCAAAGTAAGCATAATATTGTTATCATATCTAGGTTATCTTGCATTGTTGCTCTGAAATCATCCTACATTTCCTCTGGTTGTAGACACCTATGTCCTGCAACCCCCTATTGCTACTTTGGGTGAGACTTCATCTTCTTTGCAGGTGTTGCCGAAAGGGCCAATAGTTAGGGTTTGTTGGTGCGCTATTAGAGTTGAACCCTGGGTCTGCCCCTGTGCCAACAACATCATATCCAAATTCACTAATCAAAATATAAGATATATGTAATTTTTTTTTATAAATAACAGAATTAAAAGATAACAATGATTGCATTATCATAGGTTGATGTTTCTCGGTGTATTTTAATTATTAATCTCATCAACGCGTTTAATATTAAAATGTACCGATTCATTTCATAAGAAATTTGCACCTGTCCTTTTAAGTAATCAATTAGCATTGGTTTCAATATTTATTTAATACCAAAAAATTATATTAAAAAATTGACCTTTGGTGCATTAAACGTATATGAAGCACTGGTGCTTTTGTGTTATTAATAAGAACCAGTTATTTAGGATTATTAGTAATCATCGGTGTGTTTGTGTTATTAATACACACCAGTGTTATTGTGTTATTGATAAGCACTGGCGCTTGTTTGTTACTAAAAAGCACCAGTGCTTTCTATTTTCAATGCATCGGGGGGAGGGGGGTTTCCAAGTAATGCACCGGTGCATATTATTTTATACAACATCAGTTCCTTCTTATTAATAACACACCATTGCATTCTAAGTAGAAATCCCCAGTGCTTAATTATTTTTAACTCTCTCGGCGCATTTTACTGTTAAAGCCCCAATGCTTATAAGAAAAATTCCTTGGCGCTTAAATAGTTTAATGCCTCGGTGATTAAAGATTTTACTGCCCCAGTGCTTGACTTTGAGTGCACAACACCGGTTCGGTACATGTATGTATGCACCAGTGCTTGTTCCTCATAAAAATGCACCGATTTGTAAACATCTGCTAACACCTCTGGTTGACCATATATTTTTAGTTATAATAAAGTTTCGTTATAGTATCCACAAAAACATCTGCTATCAAAAACAAATGTTGTAGCGAAGGTTTTTTTGACAATTTTGTAACACCAGAAACCTCTGCTATAATCTCTGATAAAAGGTCTTTTCCTTGTAGTGCAAGTGCTTAGAAACCTATTTGAGATGTTTTGCTTTCGAAAATCCACACCAATGGGAACAATGGCTTCCTCTTGTTGAATGGTGGTACAACACCACTTATCATGGAGCTACCAAAATGACACCATATGAAGTTGTTTATGGCCAAAAACCCTATGAGTGACATCCTATGTACCAGGCACCTCCAAGGTTCATGTCGTAGACATAATGCTTCACACTAGAGAAGCCATTATTTGTATCCTCAAGGACATCTTGTTTATGGCACAAAATTGAATGAAACAACAAGTAGATCAACATAGATTTGAATGTTATTTTAATGAAGGGGATCAAGTGTTTCTTCTTGTGCAACCTTATAAACAAACATCACTCAAAGATAAATTTCCCTAGAAGCTCGTTCCCAAGTTCCATGGTCCCTACAAGATCATACAATTCATTGTTCAGGTCACCTACAAGTTGGCTCTACCAACACACTCCAAGATTCATCTAGGCTTTCATATGTCATGTTTGAAGAAAGTTATGGGATCAAATTGCAAAGTGAAGACCAACCTACTAGAACTTGATGGAAAATGTTCCAACCATATGAAGTTGTTTATGGCCAAAAACCCTATGAGTGACATCCTATGTACCAGGCACCTCCAAGGTTCATTCAATAGATAATGTCTTCATTACTAGAGAAGACATTATTTGTATCCTCAAGGACATCTTGTTTTATGGTACAAAATTGAATGAAACAACAAGTAGATTCAACATAGATTCTGAATGCTATTTTAATGAAGGGGATCGCGTTTCTTCTTGTAACCTTATAAAACAAACATCACCAAAAGATAAATTTCCCTAGAAGCTCGTTCCCAAGTTCCATGGTCCCTACAAGATCATACAATTCATTGTTCAAAAGCTCAACACAAGTTGGCTCTACCAACACACTCCAAGATTCATCTAGGCTTTCATATGTCATGTTTGAAGAAAGTTATGGATCAAATTGCAAAAGGAAGACCAACCTACTAGAACTTGATGGAAAATGTTCCATTTGGCTCCAGAAGTGATTAGATACCAAAGAGCTAATTGTGCCAATCTGACAATCCGTGAAAGTATTGGATCCGCTGGAAGATATGCAAGGTATCAATATGCCACATGGGAAACTTAATAACAATTCTCCTACAACAATTTCCCCATCTCACACCTTGAGGACATGGTTGTTTTTTAAGGGGGGCGGGCATGTTAGGTTCCTACCCTAACCCCCAGTTGATGTTTGAATCATTAACATCAAAAAGAAAACCTCATGAGGATATGAACTCCCCTGCATTTTTAGAGAGGTGTTTATTCTCTTTGGATAAAAGATATATCTTGAATATCTTCGATTAGGAAAATTCTTAGACAAAAAACCTTAGATCTTTATTTCTTAGATTTATGAAATGATATGGTTCTTCAAATAACCTAATATGATCATTGTATGCAGCAAGAAGTCTTTAAAAAATTGAAAATATTGAATGAGGGCTTCAACATCATAATTTCTTTGTGATCAACATCACATACACAATCTTTTTAATCACATACAAATGCATCCATATATTCTTCAAAATAAAAATTCATATATTTTCTTCAAAATAAAACTATTGAAAAAAAAAAAAAAAAAAAAAAAAAAAAAAAAAAAAAAATTGATAGATCAATTTCAAATATCTCATACTTAAGACTCAAAGCTACAAGATATAATTGAAATCAACCCCGAAGTAATTCTTTGTGGATTTGTTTTCATAAAATATGTTCTTCATTACAAAATCTCTGACAATCATGTATATGGTTGTAAATACTACATGATCATACACAAAATTCTTTTGAAGAATACAACAAGAACACTCAAGAACTCAGCCTTGTGCCCAATTCAAATATTTAAGCATGAAGCTATGAGAAATGGTAGAAGAAGAAAGAGTGGAGAAGATGGAGATCCCTCTTTGTTGATCAAAATCTTGCTGTATATTCATGGTTGTATCTTCTTCCTGAGCATTTTTCCTCAACATCCCTGCAACCACCAGTCGCATGTTACCCATAAAACACTCTTACTAAACTCGGATACCATATCAGAGCATCCCCATCTTTAGTTTGTTGGGCTATGCCACATAACAATTCTTCATTTCTACTGTATATATTTATACAAATTTAAAACAGATAGATACATTCCGGGATAATGCATACCATGAAGAAATAATGACAAGCCTATACATACAACATACAACTAATACTCTTAAATATAGGACATGTACAAATACACAACATAAAATTGAACACATAATTGATACTTTTATTTTTATACAAGACCACCAACTACTTGAAGACCTTACATGAACCTCCCAAACTTAGACACACTACTCAAAGCTCTCAAAAGTGGGTCACCTCGAGTCGGGACTCAACTCCACCCGTAAGGGATTCCTATCTAGGTCAGATGTTATACGGGCCAATAACATGAAGGATTTCCTTATCCCTCAGAGCCAATTCAAACCAATATCATAGCCTCTCATTCTCCACATGTTTTTCCCACCACAGAAAGTGTTACCCTTCTTTGCTCAACAGTCCCCCGATTTCCCCACTTCCCTTCCGAAAGCTCAAAGCCCACATGAAGTTCTAGAGCTCAGAGTTGCAAAGCAATCCTTCATGAAATCAAATGCTTAGCAATTCCTCTCACATGGAGAGAGTTTCTCACAAGCCCGGGTAACGCCTCTTCAATCCTTATGGCCTCGGACAACCCACTTCTTCAATCCAACTCTCTAGTCATCAAGGTACCGACTGCGAGGGAAACAATAGAAAATGGATTAAGGCACAAGTGGTGGCAGCATCCACTCTTAGGAAATGAACAGGGCGTTTCACATACTGGAAAGGTACGAGTGATGTTCAACAACAAATTTTAGGTAAGGAACAGGTAATGGCAATAGTGACAACCTTCAGATAAGGCACAATACGGGTTCAGATAAATTACGAGTGCACTGTGCATAAAAGGAAATGTATGGGGTAACTGCAAAGTGCATGTAGGCTCCAAGGGTGCGTGAATGATGTCGAGGTTGAACGATGGAGTCATTGGTCAGTACGAGGTTAAGCAATGGTAGACTGCTCAAAATCTTGAAATACGAGGGTGACCTAGGGAGAATGGTCCCATATCCAAAATGGATTAATTCCCACATTTAATTTGGTATGACCTTGATGACACATGGCCCTCCGTATTCGCTTTCTCTTCACTTGTATTTCATTTCTCCTTCCACAAGGACTTAGGATAATATGAGTTTTATCATTGCCTTCTAATTTTAGGGAATAATAATATAATATTCCTTAGAGACAAACCTCTATCTTAGCCCCTTTTCTAGGCTCTTAGCCTCCCCCACTTTCCCTTCCTAGAGGAGTTTAGTCTGCCATAGTCGATATTCATGTAGCAATGTATTATATTAATTATATGGAGTGCTTACATATACAAAAATAGGCCCACCAACCTTTAGCATCTAGACTCTCCGCCTAATCATCACATAAACCTTTTGGCTTATAATAAACCTGCTCACCATCCTACAAAAAATATTCACATTTACAAATGGGGCTTGGTCTTGGGGTGTTACATCCTCTCCTCCTTATTTTATGTAACAATTATCCTCAGTTCATTATATATACACATATACAACCAAGTTCAAAACTCCTCAAAAAGATGTGGTTATCTCCGCTCAAGATAGTATCCTCGCATCTCTCAAGTTGCATCCTCAGACTATACTGTGATCCATTGGAACTTTTACTATCTCTGGATTGATGATGAGCTACTTGATCTTTCCGGGTCCATAGACGCATTTCACCGAATGCACTAAAGCTGATTCTTGCTCCAATTCGGAACACATTCCTAATCAATAACATGATTAGCACTCCAGTATACTTTTGAGCATGATACATGGAATACATTATGAATAGATAATGGATGTGTGAAATGCAAGATATATTCCATAAAATCTAACTCTTTCTAGGATTTCAAACGGCCCACAAAAAATTAGTCAGCCAACTTTGAACACACTTCCTAACCAAGAACTTATGTTGGCCTTCACTTTCAAGAGAATACATGATCACCCACTTTAACTCCCCGTGGTTCAATTCTGCCTCGGAGTAGCCTAAATCTCATCTAATGTTTAATATCCGCTTCTTCCATTTCGAGAAATCTGCACTAAATCCATCAGCTTGTCCGTTGGCTGTCCTAAATGACGGTGTTGCACTTTCTTCCATAAAGCAATTCTCAAATGGTCTCTACCCTTTGTGAGATGCTTGGTACCCATTGTTATAAGTAAAATCCTTACCAAGTGTAGGTATTCTTCCATTTGATGGTTTATCCATCACATACATCCTCACCATATCCTTGATCACTTGGTTTATCTATCACATACATCCTCAACATTCACCCTCTCTGTTTGGCCATCAGATTTTGGATGATAGGTTGTGTTAAAATTGGATTTGTTCCAAATCCTTTAAATAATCCTTTCTAGAAATCTGAGGTGAATTCTTGGATCAATGTATTACAATTATCTGGGTATACCATGAAATTCCAGCAATTTCATATAAATATCAACGCTAGTTGCTTTTGGAGGATTTTCATTGAAATGAAATGGGCAGCTTTCTATAAGCTTATCCACTATTACCATGATAGAATCATGTTGTTTGTTTTTTCTGGGGAAGTTCTGGTGATGAATTCCATTGTCACTACTCCCACTTTCACTGTGGATAGGTACTTGGTTGTAGAAAACCTGATGGGTGTCTATGCTTAGCCTCTCGACCTTTTACACTCCGAATATTTGGCACAAACTCTAAATTGTTCTTCATGCCCACAATAATATTGGCCTTGACAACCTAATAGTTTTCATGATACCGTGCCCAACATACAAGGTACATTATGCATTTATTTCAACATCGACTTTCAATTCCTAGTAATTTGGCACATAAATTATGTCTTTGTACATGAGAACTTCGTCCTATCCCAACTTGTAATCTTCAACTTCCAGCTGAAAAATACCTTGCTGAAATTTTGTTACCCTTTCCATGTAATGTAAATATGATTTCCATGTTTCCAAGATTATGTCCTTAAAATATGTTCGGTACATACTAATGGTTGTATCAGCGCAACCCATCCACTCTCCTCGCTATGCATCACCACCTTTGAGCCTTCCCTTTGATATGCTTTATATCAAAGTCACATTAACTGAGAAACTCTAACCACCTACTTTGTCCGACATTTAGATTTGGTTGTCCAAATAAATATTTTGTGGGACCATTATGATCCATCCTCAACTAGAAACTTTTCCCATGAGGTAGTGTCTGCACATATTAAGTGCATGAATTATGGATGCTAACTCCAAATCATGAGAAAGTATAATGTCTTTCATGCTCCTTCAACTTCCTTTGACTCGTAACATATACCATAACCATTCTGACTGAGGAGTCCACCAAGTCATTTTTTACATGCGTCTGTGTGTACAATGAAGTCTTCATTTGATCTCTAATATTTCTAGTATCGATGCACTGATTAATATTTCCTTCAAGTGTTGGAAACTCTTTTCACACCCAATCACTTAATCTAAACTTAATTCCTTTATTTTGCAAAGAAGTGATTGGGTGCAATCTTTGAGAATCCTTCAAAAATCTTTGTAGTATCATGTAAGGCCCATGAATGATATGAATTTTGTCACATTCTTTGGGTGTTGACCATCCCTCTAATGGCCTTAATTTTCTAGATCCACTACTATCCCTTCTTCGAGATGACATGTCCTAAATAATTTATTTGTTCTGTAAAATGAGCACTTGCCTAATTTGGCATACAACTGATGCTCTCCCTTAATACTTGTAGTACCAACCTCAAGTGTTGTTCATGCTCTTCCTCCTAATTTGAATATATATCAATAATCCAAGAAGACGATGACAAACTTATCTAGGTATTCTTATGAAAATGCTATTCATTAAACACATAAAAACAATTGGTGCATTTGATAACCCAAATGGCAAAAGATCACTGTGAATTCATAATGGCTATACCTTGTCCTAGCTAGTCTTAATGATGTCTTTCTTTAATTCTTACTTGATGATAACTTGACCTCAGTCAAACTCGTGGAGAACATTTTTCATTCTTCAACTGGGATCAAATCTAGATCATCTATCCTTGGCAAAGGGTATTTATTCTATATGGGCCATTTCCAGTTCAATCATTCTGTCCATGCAGAGTCTTAAAGTTACATCCTTCTTCTTCACAAAAAAATGGGGCTCCCTACAAGACACTTGGTTGTATAATTTCTTCTGTAATCTCTTCAAGCTACATTTGCAATTCCTTCAGCTTTGGCATACTCATTCTCAGACTTTTGGATACCGGAGTTGCTCCAAGCATCGATTTATGATAAACTTCAATGTCTCTTTAGGGTTAATCCCTGTATTTCTTTTTAAATACATCCCTCAAACTCCTTTTAGGACTCCAGCATAGAACTCTTTCAACATTTGACACCTTATCTCTAGATGTATCCTCCTTAGCGAGTCACGAAATATTTGGCATCCTTTTCTGTAATACTTCTTCAACTACATTGTTGATATTTCTTTGATATTATTGCCTGAAATTTCCTCAACTTTCCTTAGGTTCCCTTCCATATCTAGACAAGCAACTTTGTTATGAAAGTTTATGATAGCATGGTGTTACTTCATCAACCAAACCATCCCAATTAGACAACATAGGAACCTAAAGGCAAGATGTTCAACTCTTCCCTGTGTTCAACCCATTCATGTCCATAGGACATGACTTAACCATTTCATTAACTTTTCCTTTGGCTCGTAGCCATTTGCACCAACCAAGATTTTCCATGCTTGCTTCTTGGTACCTTTTCGCAATCTTTCCACCATCTTAGGGACTCCAAATAACTATGACTAGCTCCTCGACCAATTAAAATAATAATGGCATGGTTCTTGATCATACCTTCATCTTCAATTATATGTGACTGAAATTTTGTTTGTTTGTTGTCCAAGGTTACATCCTTGGTACGCTTCTTCCCATGTCCTCAATGTTTTGGTTTGATGTACATTGTGAATAGTCCTCACCTTTTCAATTCTATGGGGGATATGTTGGCATCAGGCACTGTGATTCAACTACACCTACACCAAGAAACTTTAACTACAGCTCCTTTCAACAACTGAGAAGTAGATGAAGTCTCACCCAGGTAGAGGCAGGGTGGTTGTGTAGGACTCCAAAGGTCCTAACCCAGAAGGGACACAGACATTTGATTGTAACACTCTGATAAAAGCACTTAGCTTATTATAAACTATCAATATTTAACCAAAAGATTTTGCAGATTCAATCACTACACATTCACATAAGTCAGATCTAGCATTCACTCACAATATTAAGCACAAAGAAACAAATGATCTACCTATCATTCATCTATCTCAACAACGCACTACATCTGCCAATAAACAAGAGGGTAGCCATAAAGCACAAAGCATTCCTAACACAGATATACGTGGGTTCAATTCTACCCTAGGGCTACGCCCACCAACTCTTTGTCTTCTTTATTAGCTTCTTCATCATATACATGCACAAATTTCAAAATCCCTACTGGTGATAGGATGAGATCTGTGTACCTTACAGATCCTCCTTCCCCGAGCTAAATCACGGCACAAAGCCTTTACATAGTCTATATGCACCAAGCACTTACAAAAACACTTACACTTAACTCTGCAAGCTTCACACAGTATGCACAAATCACTTACAACCATTACTTTCATCTAGCCAAAGGCACTTAGCCATTCATACTCACTATATCACCTTAGCATCTATTTATATATACAAAATCGGCTCTAAACATGGTAGTTCCATGGGTTTACATCCCATACCCATTACATAATCCCAAATCCAAAAAGGCCCTAAAAGGGTTGAAAACTCTTGATCTCGACTTCATTGCACACCACTTCTATATAGCCCCATAGTCCCAAAATAGGTCAAACATGACCAAGGATCCTCAAAACTTGGTCAAGGGCCAAAAGGATAATCTCTGAACATATGATATCCCATGTACCAACATTGAATAGGTGGTTGCCTTGGCCTCCTTTGCCCCCTCACCCCAATTGTTTGGGCTCTCTTAAAACTAGTTGTCCTTGAGGATTGTTCATGAAGAATGGTGGCTTAGTCCTCTTCTTCCTCTGATCCACCTTGAATTTCCTTTCTGTCTTCCCAAGATTTTGGAAATTAGTCTTTACTTTTTTGATCATATAGGCATTTAGATCACCTTACTGGGGTCTCCTCAATGTTTTGGGATCATCTATTGTATCTTGTCACTAATGAATGGTGGCATCCCACTGGTACCTATGAATCTTAACAATATCATCCTTGATGAAAGAAAACATACTTTTAACAACTCCAAAACCTTCTTCATATTCATAAAATTTTCATACTCCCAAGCTTGTGTTCAAAGAACTCCTTCTTCATTTTCTGTAATAGCATTCTTTAGTCAAGCATTTTCTCAAAATTTGAATCCCTTCCCAAGCAAAAATTTTTCTCCTTAATGTGCTGTATCTACAAAGTTGGATCCCACCACATGGATGCTTTTCCTTTGAGTTGGTAGATACAAATTTCCTCCTGCATATGAAGAATAATTATGTAATTGAAAGTACTTTCATGCCCATAAACCATGTCTCCAGGGGTGATTTTAAGAACACCCCATAAATTTATATGTGTATAATAAGTGGGCTAACTTCCATGATACATAGGAAAAAATTGGCTATTTTATCAATAATATAATATTTATATATAATTTATTACTAATCTTTGAATAATTATATAATCTTGTAAAATTTTGGTGAATCTTTCACTAAATTATAAAATTTTGTAAAATCATGGCGACCTTTCACTGAATTATAAAATCTTGTAAAATATTGGCAAATCTTTTACTAAAATATAAAACGTTATGAAGTCTTGGTGAATTTTTTGATAAAGTATAAAAACATATAAAAGAATAGGAAAACATATTCATTAAAATGTAATATACTGATTTTACATGTTTGGAAAAGAAACATAGTTTGTCCCTTATCCAAACAATGTTGCAAGCATCAAGGGTTGTGTTTTCCACAGTTCAGTGAATGATTATGGTACTTGCAGGTTTCAAATAAAATTTGAATGGAAGGTTTCAATGATGGGAAATTGAGTTGTGTTAGAAATAATTCGCTAGTTAGTAATTGGGTATTAGTATTTATGGGAAGGATTCTCACAGTTAGTGAGAATCAAGCTCAAATGGTGAACTTGAATATATGGGCGGGCCTCAAAATATGTTTGAAGTTAACCTATCCCACTCACTTTCAACCGACAATAATACTAGTAGTTAGTATCCCCACATGGATTTACTCAAATCCCTCAATTAATGTTTTCAATTCTTCATCTACTTGTCTAGTGACACCCCTACTCTCTCCCATGATAGGATTCTCACACTTGATAGAAACCCCCAGACATGGATTTATGAAAGTTTCCTTTTCAACTGATGAAAATAAAATCCACATAAATCCTTGTCCTTACATCCATTCTACCCATCCATGCATCATAGCCTTCTTATTCAACTTGCACTTTCTCCTTTTGGTCATCCCTTCTACCTCCATTTCCGCTGCTACCTTCTTTTTCAATCCTCCCAAGTAAACTTTAACACCGTCTCTTGCTCTCATTATACTAACTGCTTTCTTATTGTGCTCCAGCACCATGAAAACCATAAACACTACATAATCCCCAACTAACCAAAAACACGACATAATCCCCAGCTCAAGAAAGACCCTTTCTAACATACCCATTGGTAAAATCATCAAAAGTTTTAACAAAATTAGTGTATGTTGTTTTATTGGGTCAAGCTTGCACTTTGATTCAATATTATTGGTTTTTTCGTTACCATCTTGAAAAAAACATTATATGGGAACCCAAGTCTAAAAAGACAACTTAACTATTCCTGCAACTTCGTTCTTCCAAAAAATCATTCTGGCAACTTTGATCATCTATTCAGGATAGTTTAGTACACCTAGTTTCATCAAAAAGTTTTGTCTGTGCCTTGGAATTGGCTCTTGTAAATTATCACTGATACTTTTTTCTTGGATTCCTGAGGCAATTTTGAGTTTAGCAGCAGGGAAATTTATATCATCTCTTCTATGGATGAATTATAATCCTCTAGAAATAAGATGCTCAATTCATGCCACAAAATGAAAGGAAAAAAAAAAAAAAAATCCTTGACCATCAAACATATTAAAAAAATAATCATAATTATGGAAAACACATTGAGTACCCACAAAATAACTAAATGATGTAGGAGCACCCTCATTATCATCAAATGAGGATGGGTGGAGGACAACTCAACACCCAACGTGCACTTCAAGTCAAGATCAAATTTCCAAAGGAGGGTGTGTTTCTTAAAATCTTGAAAGCCTTGTAATTAAGACCCTTTTTAATGTTTGGAGGTTAGCTCCATTGGAAACAATCTGATGAGACTGTATTATATTAAATTTCTAGATGATTGTACAGATGCTGAGCAGTAGCTCAGATCTGATTTGTAATGGCCATTTATTGAGATAAGGCCTTAGTAGATAGGTGCCTTTAATTCCGATTAGATATCATTGAAGTAGGTTGGAAGGAAGGCTCGAGAAGCCTTTTTCATGTATATTACTTTCAATTTACACCCAGTGAGTTAGTTGTTGCTGGGTTGTGGAAGAGGAGAAGAGGAGGAGATTGTAAGAACTCTGTGTGTGCATATTTTCATTTTTTAATACAAGAAAAGAAGATTACTTCAAATACTTGGGTTTTTATATATCTATGAGCTATTTGTTTGAATGAGGTTATGTTTACTATGTTTTACATGCCTGTACATGTGTTTTCATGTTTTTATGAATGAATCTTTAGGATTTGTATAAGTTTCAATTGTTTCTCTTCTTGAAAGCTTCAGTGCAAGGAGTGCACAGTGCCCACAAGGAGTGCATAGGCCAAGAGTCGTTGAAAAGAATCTGGAGCTCAGGAGAGATAGAGGGAAAGTTTGCAGAGAGAGTACAAGGTTTGCACATATACTCTTTTGACTATAAATCCTCTGTGAAAGACCCGTGCATGGAATGCATAGGGCTGACACGGTTAAGAAGTGTTGAAACTTCCTAAGGAAGGTAAAGTGCAAGGAGTACATGGGGCCGAAACTGTTAATAAGTGTTGAAACTTTCTAAGGCAGGGGAAAATTTTCAAGGTTCCAAGTTTGGAGGAGCAGCATTATGTGGGCGTTGGGGTCGAAACCCTTTGAATCTTGAAGCCTAGAAGAATTAGATTTCGAAATCCCTAAGGAAGGAAGAATTATTGAAGGTGGGAGACGGACAGACGATATCCGTTCAGGAGTTGGTAGAAGATCGAACAACCGTTGGATCTGGGGAAACTTGTTCTAGATTTAAGCTCTGAAGTCCTTCGGACTTCATGTATTCGAAAGGTTTGAGTACAAAGCACGGAGGATTCCAGGTCCCTGAAGGCCCGAACCAATCATGACCGTCTAATTTCCTGAGGACACGTGTCACATGATCACGTGTTTCAGTGCAATAGCACTTTGGAGGAACCCAGGAAGGGGGGTTCGTGGGTCCTAGACTTCCGAAGACCTGGAGGTATGAACTCAATCTTAGTCGTTGGATTGAGTGACACTTGGCATAAGATAAGCCATTCACAAGTTTGGCATTCGAAAGGATAGCAGGTTGGAGGACTGAGGACTCCCAAAGACCGGAGTGTCGAAGTCCATCATGATCGTTGATCATGAATACACGTGTCACCATATCAAAGGGTTCGAAGAATCGAATGTTCATAGGATTTGTGGAGTAGGGAGTGCCAAGGCACTCGGAGGCCCGAAGGTCAGAGAAAGCCTCAACCGTTGATTAGAGAGGGGACACGTGAAGGGCGAAGATTGATTCCTCTTATTCGACGCTCGAAGGGTTGTAAGGTGTGGCGATAGGAAATTTTACGGACCCCCGAATCCTGAAATAGATCCGACCATCCATATGGCAGTGCTCTAGAGTCATTGATCCACAAAGGTAGCAATCCTTTGATCCATTACTTCGAAGGATCGGGAAGCAGGTATACAAAGGACCCCTGAAGCCTGAAACTATGAAGTGTATAACCATTGTCGATTTGACGGTGGAACGAGGGTCGTTCGATCTCCTTTAGAGTCTGACTCTCTGGGAGAAGACTTGTGTTGGGAAGGTATTACTTGCCAAAGCCTGGATAGTCGAAGCCTTTCTATTCATATATCTGGGTAGAGATCTAGAGTCGTCGATCCCACAAGAGTTCGATGTTCTGTGATTTCATTGTTCGAGAGGAACGCGAGGGTTGTTTGTTGAAGACTCCTGAAGATTGAAATCTCTGAAGTCCTGAATTGGGCGGAGTAAAGGGCATAAGCTCAAAGTTTCAAGCCCAAGGTCACGTGGACCTCGTCCCTGACCAGCAGAAGCCCTCTGAAAGGAATTTTTGGCCCGAATAAGAAGGAAAAGGCCTGTGGAAACAAAAGAGAAGGTTCAGTGGGAACCGGTGAGCTGATCCAGCTCACGAATTTTGAAGATCCTTAGAACGAGAGGTCAAGCCAACCCCAAGAGGAGGTGGGGGTATGCACCACTAAAGCCATATATTAAGCCCAATACCATATGTTTCTCAAATAAATGTCATGAAAAAAAGGTGAATTTTTTTTTACGCAACAAAGGTCTTTAACTTTAACCCAAACCTTCGACTCAATGGAAATCAGATGAAGCCAATCATGCCAAAACAAAAGATTCAGTCAAACATCAAATGAGAACTAGAAGCATTCAAGGGACTAACACAATTTTTAACCAAAATAAACCCAAAATTCCAAACTTGACAAAATGATCCAAAATACAACAAACAAACAAACCATTAAAATTTACATCAAAGAAATGGCATCTACTTGAATGAGCCCATTCTTACTTAGCGAAAGTTTTGTTAAATAAAAACAACAAAAAGCATTCACACAGTTAGAGGAGGAAGACCCTGCCCGATATTCAAAGGCGATTTCTCAAGCCTACAAGATCATACATCTGAAGTCTGCACACAAGTGTTAATGGCAAGAAGAAAAAAAAATTTGATTCAGACAT